>JARCFY010000296.1:0-35154 GCA_029233225.1 Lepidodactylus listeri | reverse complement strand
AATATGCCGACGGAATGTTGAAAGAGATACAGACCGTTGCCGCAGATACGGTAAATGCACAAGGCAGCGGGGATATACATATCAGCCCGGACGGTAAATACCTATATGCCAGCAACCGGCTGAAGGCAGACGGCATAGCGATTTTCAAGATAAACCCATCGGACGGCACGCTGACTAAAGCGGGATACCAACTGACCGGAATCCATCCTCGTAACTTCATCATCACACCCAACGGTAAATACCTGCTTGTGGCTTGCCGTGACGACAACACCATCGAGGTGTATCAAAGAAACGAAGAAAATGGTTTACTTACAAATACTAAAAAAGACATCTCTGTGGACAAGCCTGTATGCTTAAAGCTATTGAAGTAAATCGTTCCCGGAACGCCTACAGACGGCGCTTAATGCAAACGGCGTTTACGCCTATCACATACGCCGTTTGTGATACCCATATACGGCGTATATGACTACTACAAACGGCGTATGTGTTAGGTACGGTTCGTTACTGTTCCTGAGAAGGTCTGTATAAGAGGCAGGAAAGGATATAATAGAAGTACGAAATAATTACACATCACCCCACACCGGCTTTAAAATAGGAGTCAATTCATAAAGAGAAGGTACAAGAGGTTTCACTTTAGTAGGGACCTCTTTGCTTTCTAATGGCTTCACCACAATTCCCGACGCTGTTTGAGTACATTTCAAGAAACCTTTCTGCAAAGTCCTGTCCTGCATATTGAAAAGTAAGCCCGGATTGAAATGCCTGCCGTTGATACGGGTCTCAAAATGAATATGTTCTGTTGTTGCACGTCCGGTACGTCCGGTCAAAGCAATGGCTTGCCCTGTTTTTACAACATCACCGCTTTTTATCAGATTCCTGGAGTTATGGCTATAGACAGTCTCCAGTCCATTGGGATGACGAACCACGATCACATTACCGTATGCTCCGTACAGTTTAGCCATACGCACTACCCCATCACAAACGGCACGAATCGTATCATTTGCCCTTGTCTTTATATCATCGCCCGAATGCCCTCCGCGCGTGCCATAACCGGAAATAACCTTTCCACCGGGCAAAGGAAAAGCATAATCTCTCGACAAAGAGTCCAGATTCAAATAAATAGATTTGTGCCCGGCAAACAGACCGGGGGTTTTAGCTGATACATGATTCACCTCCATACTGGAAAAACCAAGAGTGCTTTGTGCTTCTGCCAACTGTGATATTGCAATAAATAATAAAAGGACGAGTCTGTTTCTCATTATTCAAAATAGGTAATAGTACCGCCATCGGATGCGGCATAATTTCTTAATAAACTTTGTATCATCTCTGCGGCTTCCTGCAACCCTTCTGTTCCGTTATAACCATTTACAATGGCAAGAATATGGGTGGTGTCAAGTCCCATTTTAGTTCTTTCGTTGTCACTGGTAGGAGTGCCGATGCCACCCACCGCATCCCGATACACAGGAAGTCCCTCTATATTGAGTATGCCGCGCCCGATACCTTCAAAAGGTTCGCCTGCCTTTCCGACTCCCAGTTCCAGGTGAATGCCTTGTATCTTATCTGCATCGAACCCGCCAATGGAATGTCCGGTACGAAGTGAAACCAGGTTAATCAAATCAACCAATGTATCGATCTGGTAAAGCGAGATTCCTCTCATCAACCTACGCCTCAAGGCTTCTGCCGAAGGGCGATAACGCCCGGGATCTTTCCCGCAACGTTTATACGCCTCACGCGTAGCAGCAATTATCGGTTGAAGTTTCACATCTTCCAACCCGGTCGTAGAAGTCAGTTCGTTGGTAAAAACATCTATTTCTGTCCAAAGACCTTCGCAGAAAGCCGTATTCTTTACTTCCGCATAAACAGCCGCCCCTGAGAAAACAGGACAAGCCTTTTTTATTTCTTCCGATACAGTAATTTTGTACATTGTCAATCGTTCTTTTTTTATTCTTCTTTCAGCATGATACCTGATAAAATGCGACCGGACTTAATACCTAATCGCCGCGCTGAGAAAAAATCTTCATGCTGTATATAGGTGCAAATGCCCGATACTTCAATCTGTTTGCCAGGAACGCCAAAGTCCAACAGCTGCATGCGGTTGGCTTCCCATAAATCAAGATGATATTTCCGTGTATCTTCTTTAAAAATAGAAATACGGCTCATATCAAAACCTCCTGCCCGGAAAGCTTCATAGACTTCATTGCCGACTTCAAAAGATTGCAAGGAGATGCTCGGACCGATACAAGCAATCACATCTTGCCCTTCGGTGCCATATATAGTCCGCATCTTCTCCAAAGTCAAGTTTACTATGTAGTTGACAGTCCCCCCGCCATCCGGCATGCACAGCCGCCACAACCCGATTTTTCTTATCATACAGCAAAACCGGCACACAGTCGGCTGTGGAAATGCAGATACAATAGCCCGGTTCTTTTGTGATAAGGGCATCTACTCCATGCAATAATTCGTCCCGTTTCTGCGCATCTGAAACTATGAATCCGGCATCTATAACGCCTATCTTTGTACCATGTGTCTGAAATGGAATAACTAAATTTGAAGGAGAACTGCAGGACAGAGCCTCACAAAGCGTCTGTTGGTTCAAACGTACATGCTCCGCTTCGTCACCGGAATAAGGCGAACAGTTGAATGAGCTATATGCACCTTTACTGCTCCCTCCGTAACGGGTGGTTACAAAATGACAAATGTTGGAGTACGGGCCCAGCAGCCCATACTCCAACATTTTTTTATCTCTTGTGAGTGAACTCATTTATCTTCCCAATGCTTCTTCCTCATATTCGTAATCCAGATCGTCCTCATCCTCGCCGTCATCCTCATATTCATAGTCGAGTTCTTCATCCTCGCCCATATCTTTGAGTTCTTGCTGCAACTTATTAACATCTTTTGCACGATGCACAATGGCTTCAATCTTATTACTTTCCTTATTTAGTTCTTCCCAAAGAATATCTTTTAAGACTGAAATTCCTAAACCGGAAACAGAAGAGATGAATACATGAGGGATGCCTTCGGGCAACGTTGGTTCTATTTCGTCCATCAGCTCCTGATCGAGCATGTCGCTTTTAGTGATAGCAAGCACCCGCTGTTTATCCAGCATCTCCGGATTAAACGTACGCAACTCGTTCAGTAGGATTTCATATTCCTTGCGGATATCATTACTGTCGGCAGGAACCATAAACAGCAACAAAGAGTTACGCTCAATATGACGCAGAAAGCGCAATCCCAGACCTTTACCTTCACTGGCTCCTTCAATGATACCCGGAATATCTGCCATCACAAACGACTTACCGTCACGATAGGACACAATGCCCAGATTAGGTTCCAATGTAGTAAACGGATAATCCGCTATCTTAGGTTTAGCTGCGGAAACAGCAGAAAGCAGTGTAGACTTTCCAGCATTGGGAAGTCCCACCAAGCCAACATCGGCAAGCAGTTTCAATTCCAGAATAACTGTCATTTCCTGCATCGGTTCACCCGGCTGGGCAAAACGCGGCGCCTGACGGGTAGCCGTACGAAAATGCCAGTTGCCCTGACCGCCACGACCTCCTTTCAGCAGAACGACTTCCTGACCGTGCTCGGTTACATCACAAACATACTCCCCTGTTTCAGCATTGTATACCACTGTTCCACAAGGCACTTCAATCACTTTATCGTCGCCGTCTTTACCAAAACTCTTATTCTTACTGCCCGACTCTCCATGACCTGCCATCGCATGGCGGTCGTACTTCAAGTGAAGCAGCGTCCAGTAATTACGGTTACCTCGTAAAATAATATGGCCTCCTCTTCCGCCATCACCCCATCGGGACCACCATTAGGAATGTATTTCTCGCGCCTCATGTGCGTAGAGCCTCTTCCGCCTTTACCAGAACGGCAGTATATCTTTACGTAATCAACAAAATTCGATTCAGCCATAATAAATAATACTTAAAATGTGATAATATACCCATATGCTAATGCCATCATTATTGGCAAATTAGCATATTGATATATTGAATTATTATAAACGATCTATTGCATTGCAGATGTCAGCAAAGATACCTTCCATAGTACCCAGTCCATTGATATGCTGATATCTGCCTTCACCTTTATAGAATTCCTTCAACGGTGAAGTCTGCGTATTATAAACAACCAGACGTTTCTTGATAGTTTCTTCATTATCATCTGCGCGCCCCGAGTCCTGGCCACGCTTAATCAAACGAGTCATTAATTCATCTTCCGGAACATCCAGGTCAAGCATTACAGAAATATCTTGTCCGCGTTCTTTCAACATCTTTTTCAACGCTTCTGCTTGCGGAATAGTTCTTGGAAAGCCATCGAAGATTACACCTTTGCTATCTTTGAAGCTATCAAAAACACTTGCCAAAATGTCTACCATCAACTCATCAGGAATCAACTGACCCTGATCGATATACCCTTTAGCAGTTTTGCCAAGTTCAGTACCATTCTTTATTTCTGCACGAAGCACATCTCCTGTCGAGATATGGTTAATCTGGTACTTTTCTACAATACGTTCACTTTGTGTTCCTTTTCCTGAGCCCGGAGCACCGAAAATTACAATGTTCAACATCTTTTTACTTACTATTTAATTTGTATTTGAATTAATCTACTACTGTATAAATGTCAGGGTAGTTACGACCGAATCCATCGTAATCGAGTCCATACCCCACAATAAAGTCATTTGGAATTTCCATCGCCACATATTCAATATCCAGTTTCACTTTCAGCTTTTTCCGGCTTCACCAGTAACGATGCAATATGAATTTCTTGAGGTCCGCGGGTACCCAATGTTTCAAGTAAACGTTGCATAGTGAGTCCTGTATCAACAATATCTTCTACAATCACCACAGTACGTCCGGCAATGTCCTCATTAATACCGATCACTTCCTTAATTTTTCCGGTGGAAGAAACTCCCTGATAGGATGCTAACTTTACAAAAGAGATTTCACAAGGAATCGTTATATGCTTCATCAAGTCGGCAGTAAACATAAACGAGCCGTTCAATACACTAAGAAACAACGGATTCTTTCCTGCCAAATCCCGGTTTATCTCATTTGCTACACGAATTACTTCCTTCTGAATCTCCTGTTCCTTAATGGAAACAGTAAATACTTTATCTTTTATCTGAATGGTACTCATAACCGAATATTAAAAAAGTTGGATGCAAAAATACAATTTTTATTCCAGTCCTTATACCATCTTCGGCAAATTCTTCTTAACTGTATTGTTTATTCATCCACAATGCAAACAGTTTGTCATAAGGTTCATAGATGCCATTCTCTACCGTAACTAATTGTTTTTCTAAAAGCACTCTGACTGCTGACTGAACCGAGCTCGCCGAAGTCAAACGATGTTTCTTCACAAAACTCGAAGAAGTAATCCCCTTGCATTTGCCTTCCTTTGTAATGGCAACCAACAATTGCTTAGGCTTCTCATTCAATTGAAAAAGTAAAGCTGCAAAAGTTCCATCCATCGAATTAAGTAGCAAATTAATGGCCTCTTCAATATCTTCTTCCCTACATATTTTTCCTTTTTCCGTATTCATATATAGAATGTTCATCATTTGCTGTATATACCAGGTCACTCCTTCAAACATATCATACACAATTCTAATAACTTCCAATGATATTTTTTTCTGCGCTTCCTCAAAATGACGAAGTATAAAAGACGTATAATGTTCTAAAGAAATAGAACCGATATTCATCATAAAAACACTCTGATAGAATGGGCGAGAAGGTGAGATAAATATCTCCCCCATCATAGTGCGTTGCGAGCCTGCAAAAACAAAATTCACATGAGGACTATGCTGAATGTAAGTACGTAAAACTGCTTCCGTATTATTCTCCGGATAATTAGCCACTACTTGAAATTCATCAATAGCCACAATACATCTTTTATCAGCACTATTCAAATATCCAAATATTTCATCCAAGGTCACTGACGGTGAATGAATATCACCCAATTCAACATTCCATGATGGATTTCCCATCGAATCATAAGAAATACCGGCACGAATAGAAGAAATAAAAGAGAGAAAAGTGTCAAAAACCTTTCTCCCTTTCGGTTTCAATACATTTACAATCTCCCTACCTAATTCATAAACAAACTCACGCAAACTTTTTGTCGCATAAATATCAATTATAAACGTATAATAGTCGTCACGGAAACTGCTCTTCATTAAAACAATGCATCAACAATCCTGTTTTTCCCATACGTCTCGGAGAAATTAAAGCCACATTATTTCCATTGACAAGTAACTTCTTTAAAAGCTTAGTTTCCTCTACCCTATCACAAAAATAATCCGGTCCAAAGTACCCCTTTGTTATAAATGGATTTATCACTTTCATATTCACTTATATCTATTTTATGCAAATCTAATTATTTAAATCCAATAATTTATATTAGGTAATATTCTTTTTAAAATAAAAATTCCCTTGCCTTTCATACTCAGGCAAAGGAATTAACATATTAAGAACTTATTTCGTTCTTTATGAACTATGCAAATGAAAATATTTACGCATGAAACCGATATATAGGATACTTAGCACAAGCAAGCTACCTAACAAGTACCAATAACCATATTCACGGAAGTATATATATCCCACAACAATCAATATTTGCACAGCCATAAATAGTGAAGAAACCACAACATGAGGAATTTTCAATTCATTTGCCATTATCTGATACAAATGCTTCCGATGCGGCAAACCCACATTTTCGTGTAACATCACACGATGTATGATAGTCAAAACGCTATCCGTGCCATAAACAGCCAGCAGTACAATCCAACTTAAATCTCCTGTCACTATTACCAGATTGCCCAACAAAAACAGAATAATAAACGCAATACTCACGGAAAACCGACATCACCGGCAAAGCACTTTGCTTTCTTTCTGAAATTGAAGAAATTGAAAACAAGCACAGCACAAATCATCGTATAAATCAAACCAGGCTCTACAAACAATACAATTCTCACATTAATATAAGCCAAAGCTCCTAATACGACCAATGAATAACCTCCTGTTATACCATTAATGCCATCCATAAAATTATACGCATTAATGATTCCGGTACAAACAACCAACGCAACAATAATTGTCCACCAGGGTAATGCAAACAATCCCACTGATAAAACATCAAAGCCATAGCCGTAAAATGAATAACCAACCTTACAATCTGGGATGTCGAACGTACATCATCTACAAAGCTAATCACTGTAATCATTGTTAGTGCCAGAATAAACCACGGATATTCAAAATGATTAGTCAAAAAATACGCTAATGCACCAAAATAAAAGATAACTCCCCCACCCCGCAAAGTAATTCGGGAATGCGAGCTTCTCTCATTGGGTTTATCAATGATATTCAGTTTATCAGCAATACGGAAATAAAAAAGTTCCGCTAAAAATAGCAGAACTAATATAAGAATATAATACATCATTACTCTATTTCTGAAACGAACGAATCGTCTTAATAAGTCCTTCTTTTGCAGTAACAGGCATTTTAGAAATACCCAATGCCTGCTTTATTTTAGCATTACTTACCACATAATTTTCCGTTAATTTACGAAGTCTTTCTGTATTCAAGGGCAAATGCAACAAGCTGCCCACTCCTGCGCATCCCTCCATCATTCCTTTATTCAACTTCCAAATATGAGGCTTCTTTCCCAACACTTCACACATTGTAGCAATCAATTCATTGGTGGAAAGGGCATCATCATCCCCCATATGATAAATACCGGTAGATATATCTTTTGTAAGCATACCTTCTATTACATAACAAAGATTATCAATAGAAGTAAATGAACGTCGGTTTTCAAAATCTCCTAAAGGCCATGGAATTCCTTTCTTCACTACATTATAAAGTAAATTAAGATTTCCTTTATTACCAGGACCATGAATCATACAAGGACGTAAAATATATACCTGCTTATCTTTAGGTAAATGCTCCTGAATATACTCCTCTGCTTTTATCTTACTTTCCCCATAAGGACCAATCGGTGTAGGTATAACATCTTCAGTCAACATATCCCCTATTACACTATCCGCAGCAGCTTTCACCGAACTAAAAAAAATAAACCTCTTTGCAGACGACTCCAAAAAGAAATCAAATATCTTTTGAGTTAATCCGGTATTTATATCGAAATATGCTTGAGCAGCAGACTGATTCTTCGTATCGTGCGCTTTGCCCGCTAGATGAATAATAGCATCAAACTTCGGAAGACTTTGCATCGGGAAGGCTTCAGGTTCAATATCTTTCCATGAAATAGTTCTTACGACACCTTCTTTGTGGGGAGTAATAATATCCAGCCCATAAAGAGCATGGTGGTCCTTTAAAGCCGTAACAAGATTGGAACCCACAAAGCCGTGAATTCCAGTAATTAAAATATTCATTTATTATTCTTTATATTTCAAATAACTAATGATCGCCCAATTTGCCAAGTAATACAAACTCTTAAACAATCCCAATTTCTCGACTTTATAATAAACCATAAATTGTGGCTTTATTACCTTCTTTTTATTACCAGTTGTGCTCGAAGTCATAATTCTATATGATGCTAGAACTGCTTGATTTCCATAAGCATACCCTCCTCGGCGCAAAATAGATAACCAAAACACATAATCATCCCGCATGCTACCCATTCTTTCATCAAAATATACTTCACCAATTTGATTCCTATCGAACATGGCAGTCAAACATGAAATAGAACAAGACTTTAATAGCTCATTGTAATCAACCTTAATAGGCACAATAAAAGGTTTCAATATTTCTTTTCCTGCAACATCAATCCTTTTATAAGAAGCATAAACAATTTTAGCGTGTTTTTCTTTTATAAAACAAATCTGCATCTCTAAAAAAGTAGGTTCCCACAAATCATCTGAATCTAAGAAACAGATATACCTCCCTCTAGCATTTCTTAATCCATTATTTCTAGCTGCTGAAGAACCTGCATTTTCTTGTTTAAATAACTTTATACGGTCATCTTTATCAGAATACATTTGGACTAACGCTGCACTATTATCTTTTGAGCCATCATCTACAATTATCATTTCCCAATTCGAATATGTTTGAGCCAATACAGAGTCTATTGTATAATTAACATATTTCGCTCCATTATACATTGGAGTAATAATCGAAATTAAATCCATTTCTTCTCTCATTATATTTATATTATTTTTACTATACGATATGGAATATATTGAAACTGCCCAGTCGAAGGTTCTATTGATGATAAATTTTTAGCAAGTAACAAAAGGCAGTATAACAAAAATAAAGAATAAAATATCTGTTTATTCATTTTATTTTTAGGTAAAGAATGAATGATCATTGGAATAATAAATACAATACCAATGTAGAGTAAACTAGTAAATCTCTCAACAAAAACGCCATATTGATTAAATAATAGAGCGAAACATATAGCCCAAAACAAAGAGTTTTTCAGCAATAGTGCATAAGCATATTTCTCAAATGTCTTCCAATAATATAATAATATCAAAAATAAAATAGTATACACTACTAGTCCAAAAGTTATTCCTGCAGCAGAAGATTCTTCCGTTGCATAATATTCCTCAGTATAAAAAAGTAATTTATCCCCTATTATATTATTTAAGGGTATTACAATCTGTAAAAGCTGAAATATTGGAATAAAAAAACCAATAAAATAAGAAATAATAATACCTAAAATACATTTTTGAAGTTTTATATCATAATTAAGAAGCCAATAAAAAGGTATAAAAAAGAACCCTATAACATGAAATAATCCGCCAATAACAACATAAATAAGAAATAATTTAAAATTTCGTGACGGGATATAAGTAAAGCCTAACCAAACCCACATTACCATCATACCATGCCTAATAGTATTAAATTCAAAACGCAATAAAAAAAACGAATAAAATATCAATAAAGCGACTAAAGTGTACTGAGGTAAAATACGTTTAGCTACAAAATAAAACAATAATGTAGTAACAAATGAAGTACAAAAAAATAAAATAATAATATCTCCACCCAATGTCTTAACGGTTGAATTCAAAAGCCAAAAACCTAAATCAATTAATGGTACAGTGGAAAATAAAGAATTCCATTTAGGAGCAATTTCAAAAATACCCACATATGATTCAAAGTCCGTACCTATACCATCACGTATAGCAGTTATAATAGCAAAAAAAATAATCCACAAAATAAAAAGGATAGGTTGCGCCCTATTGAATATCTTTCCAAAAAGAACAGATAAAAATAGAAATAAAAAAATCACGTAATAGAAAGTCATTTTATATATTCCAAAAGTGTTTTCAACTCTTCAGGAGTACGAATATATGATTCCCCCCAATATTCTTCAACAACTTCTCTTTGTTTTTCTGTTATATCTTTTACATATTGATTGAAAGCTTCACATACCTCTTTCAATTCATATTCATATGTAAACTGGTTTTCTTCAGTACAAGCATCACTCAAATGCTTTTGGATTTTCTCATCTTTTGCATCATAAAACACTCTTTGCTGAAAAATATAGTGTGGTTTATTTAAATGTATACAATAACCAACATGCGTACCCAAATTATTAGACATTGTATAATCTGCTAATTCTATAATACTTCTTTGACGAGATAAGAAATTCAAATCAAAGCGATGACCTGAAGTAACGATCCTATATCCTAAAGCTTCATATGAAGCCACTAAATCAGATTTCAAAACATCCGTCCAATACAAAGAAATTAAAACAGTATCAAAATCTTTTTTAATTCGTTCTATTTCATCTATTAATTCATTATTATTAAAATTTGCAGCAACACCTATAATACCATGTGATGGAAATACAAGAAGAACTCGTCCTAATTTATTTTTTAATTCACATATCTCTTGAGAAGTTAATAATGATTGTACGTAATGAATATATGGTCCTATAGCCACTATTTTTTTATTAATTTGACCACAATTTAAATGCTTTATTCTACAATTGCCAAAAGTTATCATTGAATTAACTGGATATAATCTATCATCTTCACGAACTAAATTCCCAAAAAAAACGCCATGTTCAATTGAAGCATCTAATGATTTATTCACATCCAATCCTGCATATTTTTTCAACCAATGTGCTATTCCATAAAGATTATTATCAATTACTAACTCCCTAGGGCTGTAAGGAATTTTCATTACAAGTTTATTATAATCGAAAAATGATAATAATTCTCTTTCTTTAACTATTCGATAAAAACGTTTCCTATTAATTAAGTTATAACAGCAATTTATTATTTTCAATAACCATTTATAACGAATAACCGCACGTCTAAAGGAGTGATTCATACATTTAACAATTTCTTATATTTTTCAATCATACTTTCTGTTGTGAAACTAGTTTCATAATGCTTTCTTGCATTCTTTCCCATCTCTTTGAGAGGGTATTTACTATCATTAATACTTTGCAATGTGTTATATATACTTTCAACACTTGGATACATTAAAATTCCTTCTTTACCATTCTCAAACATCATATCTATTGCTCCTACATTAGTTGCCACTACAGGCAAACTATATTGCATAGCTTCTATAATTGAAATAGGCATTCCCTCATCACGACTACATAATATAAAGAAATCTGCATCAGCTAACATCTGAGCGATATGTTCCTGTGAAAATGAACCTAAAAAAGAAATTCTATCATTTTTTTTGGAACTCTCTACTATACTAGCATCTTGAATATTACCTATACAATATATATGAATCTTATTAGAACCAATATTTAGCTTCTCGCAAGCAGCAACTAGCATATCAAAGCCTTTACGAAACCCAATAGACCCTACAGATACTCCAATCAGTCTACCGTCTTGTTCCCTTCGTCTATACTTATAAGGCAATTGTGTTCCATTATTAATAACAAAGAATCTTGATTTTAGATTCAATACAGAATATTTCTCAGTTGCAACTTTTAATGCATTTTCAGAAAGCAGCACTATATTATCAATGCGCGCTAATAATGAGTTCTCTTTATATTCAATTATTTTTTTTAAATATCTGCATTTGAGTTTAGGGAAATTAATAAATAACATTTTTGTTAGATTACCATCATTATGGAAAATTAATGTCTTATTATTAGCATGTGGATATTTACGAAGAAAAAAATAACAAACAAAAGGATCATTAAAAATCCACTGATCATTTTTATCAACCTCTTTTATTTGGGACACAACTCTTTTCGCATGGCGCAAAATAAACACATAAAATACAATTAATGTTAGTATTGTGCTATACTTACTATACGTTGAAATTAAACGACGTAAAAAGATGCTATGCCGCATAGAACTTTCAATTTCAACGTTATCATTATTAAAAACCTTACATAAATTCTGACAATAAAATCTTGTTATATGTTCTTCATCATGTAATCCATCTTTATTTTCAATTAGTGTTCGAAAAAATGTAGCTGCACCATTTGGAGCATCTACATATCCTAAATAAACAAAATTCAATCGTTTCATTTTTTATCATAAAAGAAATTAACACTAGTTATATGCCCTATTCTTTCATCTTCAGGTGGCAGTTGCATGTAATCCCCGAATGCATCATGCAAAAAGGCACTACAATTGGCTGGAGCATTAAATTCCGCATCTTCAAATCTAATTCTTTGAAGCGGAAAAAGATGTTGAGGATTCCTCTTCATTATATAACCGCTACCAAGTTGATCATAATAATATTGAGATTTATATATCTTCGATAAAGTACGCAAAACAGAATAATATCCATGCGCAAAATGATAGCAACAATTATCAATAGTTTGTTTTATACCCCAACTGTCATTTTTATGTCCACACGAACGAATATAATACCGAGCTATATTAGCTAATTTTATAACCGCCGGAGTTGTCCTTTCCAAAGCAAAGATATCTATAAATAGCCCCCTATATTTATAATTTACATCAATATTATTCTGTTCACATATACATGAATTTACATCTCTAATTTTTGTATGAGTAAAAAGATAACCATGATCAGATTGATGATCTTGATAAATCAAATTATACTTAGGAAGTTCTCTCTTCAATATCGGTTTAAGACGTAACAAATCTTCATACAATAACTCAACATCAATATCATCATCCCACGGTATAAAACCACCATGTCTAACTGCCCCCAGTAAAGTTCCTGATGAAAGCCAATAAGGTATTTCATAGTCTTGGCATATTTTATCAAAAGCCTTCAATATATCTAACATATGAAGTTGAATCTCACGTAATAAACTTCCATCCTTATTGTACTTAGATAAATCTCCCATTTTTATTTTTTTATAAATTTATTTTCCAAAACACCAATAACGCTATTAACTAATGAATCATAAGTTCGCTGAGCATACTTTGTAAATAATATGCTCGATAATATTAATGGAATTAATATTATCATTAATTGTACAATTAATCCGTTATTCCATTTTGGTAAAAGTGAAATCAATGGATAAACAAATAAAACATGCAAAGCAAAGACTGGCAAGGTTCGTTGACCTAATTTAGATATTAAATGTTTCTTCGAAGTAAAAAATGACATAAAAAACAATGAAAAAATAATAGCTACTGGATAACTAAGAAGTCTCAAACTTGCACCACACAATTTATTAAAACCAGATAATGCATAACTTTCTGTTGGCTCAACAATATTCACCAAATTTGGATAATATGGCAACAAGATCACGAATAAAACGATCAGGCCAATAGCTAAAAAGATCCATACTATTTTATAGCTTAGAATTTTATTTAACTGTTCCTTTGAAATAAGAACTCCTATGACAAAATATGGGAAAAAGACAATTGTTCGCGACAAGCTTAAATTACGACCAATATCATCAAAGCAACCCGCTACTAATGAACATGAAATTAGCACCAATAAAACATAACGCATTTTACACACATAAGAAACTAAGATTCTATATGTGAAAAGTGTTAAAAAGAACCACGAAGGACCAAAAGTTGACAAAAAACGAATTACAAATTGATGAGTTGACACACTATAAATTAAGCAATCATAAATATTAAAAATAAAAAAAGGAATCAACAATTTTTTAATTAAGAAATTTGAATCGTATTTACTTTTCGAGAAATAACCCGAAATAAATAAAAATAAAGGCATATGAAAAGTATATATTAAAGTATAAAAAATCCGCGGCATTTCATAACTAATACTATTTTCCAATGCATGTCCTATTATAACCAAGACTATCAAACCAAATTTCAAATTATCAAAAAAATTAAAGCGCTCAATACTTTCCATATTCAGAATTATATACGTAATGATATATCGTATCAGCATACCGTTTTCCCATTATCTTTTGGCTAACATTATCAAAATGAATATAATCTTCTAAATCATTAGGAGCTGTTCCTTCTGCCGAAACATAAGACGAATACGGTATATACTCTTTAATCGTTTTAACAACATTTCGATTAAAGTTTTGATGAAGCTCGGAATACCAGGGAGGAAGTTCTCCCATTACGAAATACAAATTAGGAGCATTAATATCTCTGCGAAAATCACTAACAATATTACTCAAAACTTCTCTATACCATTCTAAATTATACCATGCATTATATTCCCCTTGATGCCACAAAATCCCTTTAAAGGTTCCATATCTCTGGACTTGGTGAACTCTAATGAGAGTATTATTATATAATTTACCACCTTTTATCCACTCTTCCAGCCTACTTCCTCCTCTAGCATTAACTATTAATCCTATTTTTCGATGAGTTAATTGAAGTATTTTTTGTGAAAAAGAATAACTAGGACCTAAACCAATGTATGGGATATGAGCTTCTTTCAAATTATTAGAATACTTATTAAGAGGATTCTTAGCAACCTCCATATTTCCTTGAGGTGTTAGAAGATACACATTGGGAATTGGTTCTGAATCCTCTGGTAAGAGATGAGCCCAACCTTCCATATTAGATTGACCTAAACAAAGAAAGATATCTAATTCTGGCAATATATTAAACTCTATCGAATAAACAGTAGCACCTATATTTATTTTGGCTGTTCGCAAAATGGCGCTATCTGAATATAGATTGATAGGATATTTTATAGATATCAATTCTCCATTATCAGACAAAAGTGTAACATTTATATTCTCTAACTCAAAATTATATGGTACATTCAATGTATATTCTGTTTTCAAAGAATTAAAAAATTCAATAGTATCTCCATTCACTAAAATAGAAGATAGCTTTCCTTCACAAATCTCAGTTCTACCACAACTACTTATAAATACTAATACAAAAACAAATTTTATTTTTTCTAAACAAATCATTTAAAATACAATAATTTTATATTTTATACAATACCAAAGTCTATATGCTACAATATAACCTTCAATAACTACCAAACAGGCAGAAAACATATATAAGTTAAAGATATTTCCTAAATATAAAATCAAATATGCAATGAGCAGTAACAAAGTAGAATATATAACACTATTATTAAAAGGTTTAAAGTATCCAAAAGCAACTAATACTGGAGATCCTAAATACAAAGACATACCACACATCAATACATACCCTGAAAGAATATATGTAACATAAACAGCTTCAATTATTTCTTTACCAGAAAGAAGTTCCACTAGAAAATTAGCAAACAACATTGTTCCTAACATCAAAACAACTCCTAAGGCAATTGAGATGTAGAGCATTTTCTTTACAAAAGAAGCATTTTGATTTTTAGCATTATAAGGGAATAATGCAGTATTTATTGTTTGTAAAGGAATACAAGCCGCACCACATATTTTATATGCTAAATCATAAACAGCAACCTGTTCCATACCTAAAAAAAAGCCAGAAGCTATTTTTGCTAAAGTTTGGTTCATAAGACTAGCCAGTCGAGAAGTAAAAAAAGGCAAGCTTTCTTTAAAATATAATTTAGCTGTATTTAATGATGGAATATAAAATTTCAGAGAATGTCTTACAAATATTAAATAATAAATTACTCCACCTCCTATAACACCTCCAATACCTTGTAACAAATTAACATATATATAATCATCTGGAGAACGAATCACAATAAATGTAAGTCCAGTAAATATAACAACAACTGTAAAACGTATCAGCGTGATATATTTCATTTTCTCTATTCCTTGAAAATACCAATATGGCAGCATAATATCATTAAAGATAATAGATAAAGATAATAAATACAAAAGCTTATGAGAAGCAAAAAAAGATGAAGTAAATACTATAATAACAAAGAGCAAAGCCACCAATACAAAAAGTAAAAATTTTAAATAAGTAATGGCTAAAACTATTTCGCTAAGCTTCCTCTTATCTTCTCTGTAAACAGCAATATCCTTAGTTGCTTTAATTTCAAGTCCAAAACTTATCAATATACTTAAATAAGCAATTATAGATTGAGCGAAAATAACAAGTCCATAAGTGTCTACTCCCAATACTCTAAAAAGATATGGAACAGTCAATAATGGAAATACAACTTTTAAAATCTCCAATATAGATAAATAAGAAAAATTGCTAATAAGACCTCTATAAGGCTTCATCCATTCAACACTTTTCGTCATTCAAATATTCAGCTAATTTCTGAGCTTCAATTATGTTATCTTCTATAGAACAATAAGTCCAACTACCATAGCGCCCAATAGAAAAAACATTATTTAGCGCTAACTGTTTTTTTAATTCACTCACAGCATTTATACTTCTATGATTTATATGTACATAGGCAGGATCCATTAACACAGAGTTGTAACTTACAAGTTTTTGGTCAGTAACAATTCCTATCTTCTTTAAGTCAAATAAGACTCTCTTTAAATAAGCTTCAACATCAATGTTGACAGCATCTTTCGCAAAACCAATTTCTACATATAGAGACATCTTATCAGTCCCCATAATATTATCATAATATCCGACTCTATAAAAAACAATATCAGGATCAGGAATGTATATCCAGCTATTTTTAATATCTCTTCCTTTTTTATCAAATCCCAAATTAAAGACTAATACTTTATTCCACGTAAATATATTAGAGTCATATTTTATATCACATTTTTGCAACAAATCAGGGAAAGGCATTGTTGAAATTAAGTTATCATAATTAACGATACGCTTATTTGTATGCACTTCTTTTTTACATATATCAATGCTAATCACTTCCTCTGAAAGAAAAGTTTTTTCTTTATTTATATTTTCAAATAATGAATTAATATATTCAATAGCTCCGCCTTTAGGATACACAAAGAAAGAATTATATGAATCATTATAATTATTTTTAAAATTTAATATAATTTCCTCTTTACTAGCTTTTGGAAAAAATCGCCCCATAGCCTCACTATCTAATAAGTCTAAATCACAAGCATACAACTTTTGGTTATAAGGAATTAAAAATTTATTAGCAATACTTTTACCTAAGTTGGCATAAACCATATCCTTAAATGTTTTAACTTCATTTGTTAACTCACCTGCTGCAAAAAGATCATATAAACAATCTATAAATTCTTCTTTTTCTAACTGATGTATATTCTTTTGAAAAGGAAAGTCTACATATTGATCTTTATATAATATTTGTGTTCTTTTCTCAACTGTGTTCAATCTTTCTGGAGAAATATTACGAGCCACTATAGATTTAATATTAGAATCTCTAAAATGAAAAAAATGTCCAGAATAGTCCCAAATATATTCACCATTTTTAATAGTTCTACAATATCCTCCTATCTCTTTCTCTTTTTCAAAGATAATATAATCATTTTTTGTAAAATTGGCATATCCAATGCCTGAAACTCCTGCACCTATTATTATATCCATATCCTTAGTCAATAAAATTTAGTTGAAATGCTGTACCTTTTTCAACCTCACACTTCACTCTTTTCCCTAGTATTTCTTTCAAATATTTTGGATGCAATCCAAATCCGGGCCTAACAGAACGCACATTTTGCTCAGTTATCACATCACCCATTTCAATATTTTCTGCCACATACAATGAACGACAAAATTCACGACCAGATTTCATCTTATCAGTTAATTCATAAGAAACAACACCTAAAACCTGTTCTACCATACGAATTTTTTTCACCATCTTAGCAAATTCTTTCTCCTCCATTGAAAATGAAGAATCAGGCCCCCCAATCGAACGATCTATAATAAAATGCTTTTCTATCATTGTAGCACCTAACGAAACTGCAACAATAGAAGCAAGACTCCCTATAGTATGATCTGATAATCCTGATTTAACACCAAATCGTAAATCAAAATCTCGTATCATATTTAAGTTAGCTTCATCCATAGGAGCTGGATAAGAAGATGTACATTTTAATAGTGTAATATCATTATTCCCAATATTACGACAAGTATCTATCGCAAGCTGAATATCTTTTTCAATGGCAATCCCCGTGGATATTACAATAGGCTTCATTGTTTTTGCTGCGTATTCTATTAATGGGATATCAGTTATTTCAAAAGATGCTATCTTATAAATAGGATTACCTAATTGCTCTAAAAAATCAACAGCAGTTTTATCAAATGGAGATGAAAAACAAACAAGCCCTTCTTCTTTTGCAACATGAAACAATTCTTCATGCCACACCCAGGGAGTGTATGCTTCTTGATATAAATCATATAAATATTTACCATCCCAAATTGTACCTTGTTTAATTTTAAAATCCTCACTTTTAGAGTTTAATGTTATAGTATCTGCAGTATAAGTTTGTAACTTAATAGCATCAGCCCCTGCACGCTTGGCCGCTTTTATAGTTTCAACAGCAACTTTTTTACTTCCGTTATGATTTGCAGACATTTCTGCTACAATAAAACACTTGCTCATATCTTACTTAATTTTTAACAATATTTTTTCTAATTCCATTATAGTATTAGTTTGAAGTATTATATAACCTAAACGATCCAATGAACTCTTTATGGTAGAGGCTGAATAAGGTTTTATTTCATATCGGCATATATGTTTATCTTCGCTTTCGACATATTTCAAACATCTATTATAATTATCCACATTTAGAAATTGTACACACGATATATTGGATATCGTTTTTTTGACATCAATTTGTTCACCTAATGAGACTTTTATTAAATTTCCAAGCATATCAACTCCTGTAGACAACGGAAACTAAATCAGAAGTTATATAATCTCCACCCAAACGGCACGCAATTTCTATAATATAAACTCCTCTTGAATTCAATTTTACTTCTGTATGAGAAGGGCAATTATCTAATCCTATTATATTAATCGCTTTTATCACTTCCTTTTCTATCAATTGATATTCTTCATCAGATATTCTTGCTGGTTCAATATGAGTATCTTCAACAAAATATCCGCATTGTTCTCCAATAACAATCTTTTCTGTTATTGCAATTACTGTTGTTTTACCACCTTGTGTGTAAGTTTCTACACTAAACTCTCTACCTTCTATAAAACTTTCAATTAAAACCCTTCCCGATTTCGAATAGCTAAAAGCTTCCTGAAATGCTATTGCTAATTGCTCTACATTACAAACTTTCTGAACCCCTCTACTAGCTGATGAATCAACAGGTTTTATTACATAAGGATATTTATCAAAAGAATTCAACTCATTAGGAAGTGAATCATATAATTTAAAATAAGGAGTAGAAATTCCTTTTTGCGAGAACAAAAATCTTTGTAAATACTTATCAGTACAAATCTTCGCTACTTCTTTCGACATAGCTGGCAGTCCTAATTCGTCAGAAAGTGCTGCTACAATATTCACTGGATAATCAGACGTTGTAAGAATTCCATCAACACAGTTTTCTCTACTATATTTCAATAAAGAATCATAATCTAAAGTACTAACAAATAATTTCTCATTTGCATACTCAAATCCTGGAGCCTCAGCATTCATATCCGCAACAATTGTATAAACACCAAGTTCCGTTGCTTTCTGTATTATAGGAAGCTGCATTTCGCCAGCACCTAAGATTAATATTTTTTTAATCATAAAAATGAATTTATTATTTGACAAATTTTAAATGCAAAATCAACATTTACTCGATGATCGTTAAATAGATTTAGAATAAGTCCCTGTTCAGCTTCAGCTTCAAGCATATTCTCTCCTTTAAACAGATAAGTAACTGAAGGAAAATTAGTCCCTGCAAACAAATTGGCTTGAAATATTGCATCTAAAATTTCATCTCGTTTATTGACCTTAATTATATAACGCCAATCAACATAATCAAGACCTAATTTTATATTATTAGGTAATTCTTTATTATATACAGAATTTATCTCTTTTTATGAATATCCACGCTTTCCTTTTTCCCCTTTTAACTAAAGAGAAATAGTCATGTTCATTCATATAAATTGAGTTAGTATTTAACCAATTAGAATTTATGTAGAAATAATGTGATTTAGAAGATATGTAAGACTTAAAAGTTGTCATTAACCTTTCATAGTCATAATTAGAATAGGGTAAATTCGATCTAATATATTTATGCTTATCATCTAATAATCCCCATCCACCAAATGATAATTCTACATATTTGGCGTATCCCGTACTATATAACTCAAGATCAACATTTTTGTGATGTATAAAATCTAAATCAGGAGAACATAAACACCTATCATCAATAATATAAAGTTGAGAATTTTGTTGCTTCAAATTCTCATAAAAAGTTTTCGTATCAAAAGTACGTCCATAAGCATGCACAAACAGAATGCCCACAATTTTAGAGTCTTGTTTTACACGTTTTATAGCACATAGCTGATCCATTGCATGAGAAGCATCAATATCAATAAAATCAAAATCAATTTTGGCTTTTAAAAAAGTTGCAGGCACAATAGGGCATATATTAGCTGGAAGAAGAAACTTTCCCGATTTAACTGTATTTTTCAAGAAATTATACAATATAATTGTCGCTCTGTTCTCTACAATTAACATTATCGCATATTTTTATTATTAAATCCACAATTTTATAAAGTCCCTTTCCTATTTCTAATTGCTGTGTTTTTTTAGTCAGATATTGCCTCCTTTCTAATGTCAAATATTTTATTTCATTAGCCAATAATTGTAATAAATTGGGGGAATTCCACATATACACATTACTCAAAACTCCCAATTGATAAAGACCACAGATATCTTCACTTTGATTTTCCACAACTTGCACTGCTATAGTCGGCACACCTAATGAAACTAATTCATATAGTGTTTGCCCACCCGCCGATATAGCAATATCAGATTTCTTCATCAGAGAGGCCATCCCCAAAGCATCTAAACCACAATAATAAAAAACATTGGGATAATTTACTTTATTATTTATTTTGGATGCTGGTCCTATCACAACATCAAAAAGAATATCTGGAAATAATGGAGCTAAAAATCTAACAACAGAAATTGTTAGATTACGAACATCACTACCACCAAATGTTAGCATTATATGGCGTAAACATGATTTTTTATTATTATTTTTAGTTATAAAAGCTTTCCTTATAACAGAATATTTAAGCCCTAGTAATAATATATTATTTTGTTTATTATGCTCATGAACTAAAGTCTTTTCCACATTTGCAGTCCAATCTATCACAATTGATTTTTCATAAAATCTACGGCAATAATCATCAATAACTATAAATTTAAATGAATATTTTAAGATATAATCTACATCAACTTGGCTAGCACGAATTGAATCAATAAAAATTACTTTCGATTCTATTTTAGAACGTATAACAGTTATATCAGATAACCAAGCTATATATTCCACCCGACGCCCAGCAACTAAATTTTCAACAGAATAATCACCATCAATAATAAAATTTACATTCAATCCCCGATTACAAAAAGCATCATAAAAAGCAATACAACGACTTATATGGCCTAATCCAAATACGGAGCTACCTTCTGTTAATATTACTATTTCCATTCTCCATCATTTGATATTTAATTTCTGCAATCTTCCAATCATCTTCAGTATCTATATCTTGCACTTCAATTTCAGAGAGTTCAATCATGCCGCAGTTATCACAAAAAATCTCTTTCACCTCATTAAAACGACTAATAATCATCCAATAAAAGAGTCCAGAATCATGGTACATCGGTTCTAAATCCTGAGATCGAGAATGTATATATTGAGGTTCACGCATAACTAATTTACCCTGAGAATTATATAATGATCTCTGAATAGGATAAGAATATCGCAATACAGGAAGTAAAGAAAAATATTTTCCTTTGAGAAAAATATCAAAACTTTTTAAAAGAATCTCTGATTTCAAAAAAGGAGCAGTTGATAGAATACAACAAAAATCATCAAAAAACATATTTTTTTTACCATACTCATGCAAAACTTCATCTATGACCTCTTCCATTGTTGCATAATCACTAGACGTTTTTTCCGATCTTAGAAAAGGAACTTGTGCACCATATTGTTTAGCCACCCCAGCAATTTCTTCATCATCAGTAGAAACCATAACTTCATCAAATAATTCTGATTTAAGTGCAGCTTCTATTGAATACGCAATAATTGGCTTCCCCATAAACAATTTTATATTTTTACGTGGAATACGTTTACTACCACCTCTTGCAGGTATTATTGCAATTTTCTTCATTTTTGCATAAATTCTATTACTTTCTCAATAACATAATTTTGTTCTTCATCAGATAATGTAGGATACATAGGCAAACTCAAACAATGTTCATAATAATCTTCCACAATAGGCATGTTTCCTTTTATGTTACCTAACTCTTGATAGTAGGGCATCAGATGTAGAGGAACATAATGTACTTGAGCATAAATTCTATTATCATGCAAAAAGTTATACAATCTTAAGCGATCTTTTACTTGAATTATATATAAGTGAAAAGCATGGAAGATATTATCGGCTATAAATGGGACTTTGATACCATCTACTTTAGAGAATGCTTGTGTATAACGTTGAGCTATTTTTTGCCTCCTATCAAGACCTGAAGTTGCTCGCTTTAATTGAGAAATCCCCAAAGCTGCTTGAAAATCAGTTATACGATAATTATATCCCAATTTTTGCATTTCATAATACCATCCACCGTGATGCTCGTGTAATAAAGAAATATCTTTCGTTATACCATGAGTACGATATAAACAAAGCTTTTTATATAGTTCTTCATTATTAGTAGTAACCATCCCCCCCTCACCCGTAGCTATATGCTTTACCGGATGAAATGAAAACACACTAACATCTGCAAATTTTCCATTTCCACAAAGCTGTTTATTTTTTTTCTTATCTATAAGATAGCCACCGGGAGCATGGCAAGCATCTTCTATAATCCATAAACCATATTCATTTGCTAATTCATGTAAAGACTCCAAATCAACAGGATAGCCAGCAAAATCTACAGGGATAACTCCTTTATACGTTCCTTTGGGAACAGCCTTTAACATAGCTTCTAATTTCAGTATATCTATTAAATAAGTATCTTTATCAATATCACAAAATACTACCTCTCCACCACAATAGCGAACACAATTTGCACTAGCAGCAAACGTCATTGGAGTGACTATTACTTTATCACCTGCTGAATATTTAAAGCTAAAGCACATAAATGTAGACCAGAAGTTGCATTATTAACAGCTACAGAATACTTTGCCCCAACATAATTAGCAAAAGCTTTCTCAAACTCTACTATTTTAGGTCCTTGCGTAAGATAATCCGATTTTAAAGTTTCAATAACAGCTTGAATATCATCATCTGAAATAGATTGACGTCCATATGGAATTGGTTTAGATATCATTTTACTTCAAAATTTGGGTCAACATATTTTTTAATATTATCACGCATAGATTCTACTGTTTCCCAATGATCATTTTTATCTGAACTATAATGAAATCCTGTAGATACGGCTACAGCCCCATGATGCTCTATATATTCCTCTTTTGAATGACTAAAAGATACAGCTGGAAGAATCGCGTAATATTTTCCTAAATCTATTGTATTCAATGAATCAGTTTCAGTAATCATTTCTTCATGAAGCTTTTCTCCTGGACGAATACCTATTTCTACTAAAGGCAAATTTGGAGCTATAGCTTCAGCAACATCTGTGATACGATAAGAAGGGATTTTAGGTATAAAGATTTCTCCCCCTAAATGATTACCGATAGCAAACATAACTAAATCAACTCCTGCTTGAAGAGATATGTTAAAACGAGTCATTTTCATATCTGTAATAGGCAGTTCTTTAGCACCTGAATCACGCTTATTTATAAAAAACGGAATTACCGATCCACGTGATCCCATCACATTACCATAACGAACCACCGAAAATTTAATTTCTCTTGAGCCTTTAATATTATTCGCAGAAACAAAAAGTTTATCTGAAGTTAATTTAGTTGCTCCATACAAGTTAATAGGCGCACAAGCTTTATCTGTAGAGAGTGCAACTACATGCTTCACTCCTGTTAGTAATGCTGCATTTATAACATTTTGAGCACCATTTACATTCGTTTTAATACACTCTTCAGGATTATATTCAGCCGTATCAACCTGTTTTATGGCCGCAGCATGAATAATTACATCAATACCCTCACAAGCACGACGCAAACGCTCACCATCCCGAACATCACCAATAAAAAAGCGAAGTTGAGGATATTGATTCTCTGGATATTTTTGTTTAAGTTCAAACTGTTTCAACTCATCCCGTGAGTAGATAACTATACGTTTAACCTGTGGATAATCACGAAGAATCGTTTCCACGAATTTTTTACCAAAAGAACCTGTTCCTCCAGTAATTAAGACTGATTTATTATTCAACATTTTTATAGAATTTATAAAAGCTCAAGAAATGCCCTATTTCGAAATTGCTCAATCACTCCTGCACATGCGATCATCTCTTGATTCGGCATACAGTAAGAATTAGACAATTTATCATTTATGCAAGAAATAAATTCTCGCAACTCATAACGTAATCCCTCACCAGCATATGTATAAAAGTATTTTTTGTTTAGATTTACATCTTCATAGCGTAATTCAAAATAATCAGTTTTCCACCAAGGTGCAGGAACATATACATAACCTTTTGTTCCAGATATAACTAAATTACCTTCTGTTTTTACCCCTAGTCCCAATTTAAAAGAAGAAATAGCTGCATCATATTGAATAATTCCTTTTGTATAAATGTCTACTCCTCCTTTGAAAGAAGAAAAAAATTTTATATTCTTATAATTCACTCCTAAAAGCCTAAATATAGGCAATAGAACAAATGATATATTTTCTGTTACGCTCCCCCCAGCCTGTAACGGATCTAATTCACGTACCTTTCCTGAACGTAAAGTCGACATAGAAGCATCTATATCAACAATAGTACCAATTATTCCTGATTTTACTAAAGTTACCAAATGACCAAAAGCAGGACAGTAAGCTGTTTTATTAGCTTCCATTAATGTCAATTTTTTCTCTTTCGCTAAATCACATAACTCGCGAGCTTCCGAAGCATTTAGTACTAAAGGAGTTTCACAAAGAACATGTTTTCCATTCAATAATAATTGCTTTATTTGGCTATAATGCATCAAAGGAGGAGAAGCAACATACGCTGCATCTATTGAGTTAAAGAAGTCATCCATGGAGGATGTACTTTTACCTATTTGATTTTCTTTTGCAAATTGTGATGCGTTTTCAAAACTTGGGTTATATACTGTTGTTACATCAACTCCATTTACATAATCCACTTCAGACAAAAAGCGATTAGCAATACGTCCAGTTCCAATAATTCCTAAACGTGTGATAGTAGTATTACGCAACTGAGTACTAGATATACCTTCTGTACGAGGCAGATACATTACTTCACAATACTCCTCCAAATAATCAAAATGTCCTTCCCAATCAGAACCAATTGCAAAAATGTCTATATTATAACGTTGAATATCATCAATTTTTTGTCCTTCATATTCCTCAATTATAATTTCATCTGCCAAACCTGTCTTTCGAACATTTTCAATACGTTCCATCACGTTATTACGAACATTCAATTTTCCACGGCTTAAGTCAAAACTATCGGTAGTAACTCCTACTATTAGATAATTTCCCAAAGTTTTAGCACGTTGTAGAAGATTTATATGCCCTTGGTGGAGTAAATCGTATGTACCATAAGTTATAACTCGTTTCATTATAACTAATTTAACGAAGTTCTATTTCATGAATTCTTTGAGCTAAAAAATCTAAATCAGACCTACCCTGAAGACCAAGGTGAGAAACCCGAAAAAAATTAGGTATACCACCAGGCATTATATATATGCTACTTTTAATTAATTCTTCAAACAATATATCTCCACATTTTTTCACGAAAAAGCCTGTTATACAATTTGAAGGATTTTCAGCTGGAATTTCCCAACCATATTGGTTACACAGAGAACGGAAATACAAAGCACGTTTTTCCACTGTATCAATCAATTCATTTACACCAATTTGTATATTACGTTTTAGACGCTCATGCAATTGTAAAAAAATGACAGTAGCTGGACTATATGGAGTTTGTCCTCTCTGAAGGTTTCTCAAATTTTCTTCAAAATCAAAATAATATCCAGCTTTTAAAAATTTATCTAATTCAATATTAGAAGAAATAAACACGATTGAAACTCCAGGTGGTATGTTCAAACCTTTCTGGCTACTCGTTATACAAATATCAATATGCAATTCATCCATATTTAAAGGATCAGACAGAAAAGAACTTATTGCATCTACAACCAATGATACATTATATTTTTCACATATACGAGATAGCTCTTTCAAATTATATAATTGTCCAGTAGATGTTTCATGATGTTGACAAAGTAAGACATTAGGGCGTTCTAATTCTATTTGACGCTCCAAATCACAATAATCAATATCTTTTGCAAACGGAACCTCATATAATATAGATGTTATCTTATAATAATCACATAAACTCTTCCAACGATATCCAAATGATCCACCAGCTATAATAAATGCTTTTTGTTTTAGCGCTACATAATTTGTCACAACAGCATCCATAGCTCCCGTTCCTGAAGATGTATAAAAAATCGCTTTACCATTTTTACAACCTATCATTTCTAGTAGCATTTCCTCAGATTCTTTAATAATCTTAGAAAAAGATTTAGTTCGCATATATGGTATTTGGCGAGATGCTATTTGCAATATTTCGTCTTCTATATTACCAGGAAAAACATATAACTGCATATTTACAATTTAAAATTATACAAAAAACAGATTCAGTTCTCTAAAATTCTTTTCATCTCTTCTATCATCTCCTCATCTCCTGTCTGCTCATAGCAATACAGCAATAGCAAGCATTTTAGCTGCGAAGCGGGAAGTTGTTGAAGCACAACCGCCGAACGGTCAAGTAATTGCTGGATGACTCCTTCCATCTCGCATGAAGAGGTGAATAGAAGGGTATCGTATCCTTTAAATAAAGAAACGAGGATTTCGGCTTCAGCTTCGGGGGTGTCTCCTTTTTGTGACAGAAGTTCGACACAAAGCTGTTTCAACTGCTCGTTGAGCTCGGTAAGCTCGTTGACATAAACAGGGGCACCGTCCTCACCATACTCCCGGAGCTTTTTAACAAGGGAGGACACAGAGTTACACAGAGGATTTTCCATCTTATAAAAATGAATTAGATGTCTTTCGAAGAGTCTTTACGAACATAACTGGCCGGAATAGTGACTAAAGCACTGCCAAACATATCAATCCGCACCAGTATGTGATATTTATTGTTATAACGTACAAGTTCACCATGCAGTCCCTGCAAATTGCCTTTTGCCACAACAACGGGGGTACCTTCAGAGATTTGTTCACCGGTAATAATCACCTGATCTTTGGAATAATCGAGCATATAGCGGAAATTTGCCATTTGTTCATCAGGGATACAGGTGGGAGCATTGGTTGAACGGTCGCGCAGGAAATCATAGACATTCATCGTGCTACGCACCGCAGGCACATCGGACTTTGCAATATGGACAAACACCATACGGGGCAACAAAAGGCATTCACGTTCAATGCGCTTTCCACTGCGTTCGATGACGCGTTGCTGAATAGGCAAAAAGACCTCTACACCCTGCTGCACAAAGTAATCGCGTACCTTACGTTCGGAGTTTGTTCGGGTCAAAACCGCATACCAATATTTATGAATCTCTGTCATTTCGGGCGATACGCTCGTAAGAATTAGTTCCTCAAACGAGAAACATTAAATATTTGTTAAATATTAGAAGATAAATTAGAAACATCTAATTTTCAACAAATTACAAAACATGTTTTTTGATTATTGTATATAGCAAAAGTATTCGTACTAAAGAAGACAATCTCTAAATACGTTAGTTTATTTTACTTATTACACGTACGTCATCATTAGATACAAGAACATTATTCTGCGTACGTTAAGATGGTGCAAAGGTAAGACCTTCTATTATTACTTCAAAGCGTTTCCAATACTTTTTTTTATTTAAGCAGAAAAGTAAGAGAATCAAATACGATAATTAAGCACTTTACTCCTATACTTTTACGGTGAAAGTCCCATACTTTATCCGGTTAAGTATGCTTCTTTAAGTGGTCGGCTTGCATGCCGACAATAGTCGCATTGCAACACGACAATGGTCGGCTTGCAGGTCGACAATGGTCGCGTTGCAAGCCGACCACTTAAAGAAGTAGACTTAAGCAGTTACACAAAGGGACTAAACACATTAAAGTATGGGACTAAAGGGATTAATGTATGAACAAAAAGAAAGTCACAAACGGATTAGATAAATTCCTGACGCTTGTAAGAGGAAACAAGCTTCCTCTTAACTCACTTAATCGGAATTTTTACATTATCTTTACCGCTCAAAACAAAAAAGAGAGTAATCATGAAAATATTTCCAAGCAGCAGCATCAAAAAGTTAGATGCATACACCATAGAACATGAACCCATTTCTTCTATTAACCTGATGGAACGTGCAGCACAGGTACTGACCTCTGCCATCACGAAACGTTGGGATAAAGAGGTTCCTTTCACTGTGTTTGCCGGACCGGGAAACAACGGCGGGGATGCTTTGGCCGTAGCTCGTATTATGGCCGAAAAGGGATATAATATAGAAGTTTTCTTATTCAATCCGAAAGGAGAACTCTCAGCGGACTGTCAGACCAACAAAGAGTTGGTAGAGCAAATGGACGAAATTAAATTCACGGAAGTCAGTACCCAGTTTGCTCCCCCCGCCCTCACAGAACAGCATATCGTTATCGACGGGCTATTCGGTTCGGGACTGAACAAACCGTTAAGCGGCGGATTTGCCGCAGTGGTGAAATATATCAATGCTTCGCCAGCCAAGGTGGTTTCTATTGATGTGCCTTCGGGACTGATGTGCGAAGAAAACACATTCAACGTAAAAGCGAATATAATCCGTGCGAACCTGACACTTAGCCTGCAACTGCCCAAACTATCGTTTCTTTTTGCAGAAAACGCGGAATTTGTAGGCGAATGGAAGCTGCTCGACATTCAACTCAGTCCGGAAGCGATAGAGGAAACTGAAACAAATTACGAACTGCTGGAAGTGGAAGACATACAGGTGCTCATCAAGTCGCGTCCTCAATTCGCCCACAAAGGTATATTCGGTCATGCGCTCCTGATAGCCGGCTCATACGGCATGGCAGGAGCATCCATATTGGCGGCACGTGCATGCCTGCGTTCGGGGATAGGGTTGCTCACGGTACATGCTCCACAACGCAATGTCCCTATTCTGCAACTGGCAGTACCCGAGGCCATTGCAGAAGCTGATGCCAGCGAAACTGAATTTGCTTGTCCTACAGACACCGATGATTATCAAGCCGTAGCTGTTGGTCCGGGCTTAGGTCGTTCCGAGGAGACAGAGAGCGCACTGCTGGAACAATTAGGAAAACCTGCCAGACACCAATGGTTGTAGATGCCGACGCACTTAATATCTTAGCTAACCACCGACACGCGTTGACCAACCTGCCAAAGGGCTCCATACTAACGCCCCACCCTAAAGAGTTGGAACGATTGGTAGGCAAATGCCAGGATTCATATGAAAGGCTGACCAAAGCGTGCGACCTTGCCCGTACAGCCAAAGTACACATTATATTAAAAGGTGCCTATTCTGCCATTATCACTCCCACAGGAAAATGCTATTTTAATTCGACCGGAAACCCGGGCATGGCAACCGCAGGCAGTGGAGATGTGCTGACAGGGATATTAGTAGCCTTGCTTGCCCAGGGTTACACGGCGGAAGATGCCGCTAAAATCGGAGCTTATGTTCATGGATTGGCAGGAGATTCTGCACAGAAGAAATTAGGTGAAATCAGTTTGACGGCCAGCGATATCATAGAGCATTTGCCACTGGCATGGCGACTTGTAAGCGAATAAAGGTTAAGAACATCTGATTTTTCAAATAACTTCATTAACTTTGTTATTCAAACTTGTTAAAACAGACCGAAATATGAAAAAGCTAATCATATTGACAGGAATCATCCTTTCGACTTCGGCTTATGCCCAGACAGAAGTTACCGCCGGAGTGACCCGCGGTAAAGATTACGGAGTGACCTACGCGCTTCCGAAAACCGAAATAGAAATAGAAGTCAAGGCCAACAAAGTGACTTATACTCCGGGAGAGTTCAGTAAATATGCCGACCGTTATCTCAGATTGACCAACGTATCGGCTGATCCAAAAGAGTATTGGGAGTTAGTCAGTGTAAAAGCAAGGTCTGTTGGCGTGCCGGACAGTGAGCAAACTTATTTCGTAAAGATGAAGGACAAGACCGTAGCACCTTTAATGGAACTTACGGAAGACGGCATTGTGAAATCCATCAATATGCCTGTCGGCACTGCGAAGCCAACCACAAAACAACCGGCTGACCAAGCTAAACGAAAGGTGAATCCACGCGACTTCTTGACAGAAGAAATACTGATGACCAACTCTACCGCTAAAATGGCGGAACTGGTAGCTAAAGAGATATACAACATCCGCGAAAGCAAAAACGCTTTAGTACGTGGACAGGCAGACAGCATGCCTAAGGACGGTGAACAACTTAAAATCATGCTTCAGAACCTGGACGAACAGGACAATGCAATGACGGAAATGTTTTCCGGCACACTGGACAAAGAGGCAAAGACGTTTAATATCCGGATAACTCCTAACCAGGAGATGGATAACGAAGTAGCTTTCCGCTTCTCAAAGAAACTGGGTGTTGTTGCTAACAACGACCTGGCAGGCGAAACCTATATCTATCAGCCTGAAAAACTTAAAGACATTGAACGTTCCGCAGGAAGAAGGAAAAAAGAAGATAGAAGGCATTGCCTACAATGTACCGGGAAAAGCACGCGTCACGCTTAAAGAAGGAACAACTACCTTGTTCAGTGAAGAATTGCCGGTTACTCAATTCGGTACAAGAGAGTTTCTGGCACCAGAGCTTTTCAATAAAAAATCGACTGTAAAGGTTCAGTTTAACCCGACTACCGGTGGGTTGGTGAAGGTGGACAGAGAAGGCGAATAAAGCCATCTTTCCGCAACTGAAGTATAAAAGTAGTAATACGAGACTCGTAGTCCGCTTCCCCTTGGAAATATTCTGCGAGTTTTTCTATTATCTGACGAACTGTAAGCACTCCATCAATAGATTCCCACACAGCTGTGCCATGTTCCTCAAGATGCACATGAATAAACGGAGACAGCTTTTTAGGCAGCAAGTACTTACGCATCCACGCAGATTTAAACCGGGGAAAGGCGATGACAACTGTGCCATCGCTTTCTTTCCCGGTTGTAATATGCCCACAACGGAAAGGAACTATATCTAACAGATTTGTTTTCTCTTTCACGTCCGTTGAGTTTATTTCTTAATATTAGGAAGTTGCAGTCCATACCCTTTTATCTTGTCCTCGCGCTTCAATAAAAGTGCAAAAATAACAGCCAAGATGCCAAAGCAAGTAAAGATAAGCATCGGAATAGTATAATCATAAGCCGGTTTCCCATCAACATAACCTGTTATACAATATTTATCAAGCACCTTACCTATCAAATAAGGAACACACATTAGTCCCCAATTCTGTACCCAAAAGATCAAGGCATAGGCTGTACCCAACTTATTTTCAGGAATGATTTTCGGCACTGAAGGCCACATGGCAGAAGGTACAAGTGAAAAAGCAATACCCAGTAAAATAATCAATACAAGAGCGACCAACCAGTTATCCAAGAAAGGAATGGAGAATGTCAAATGAATCAACACTAACATTACTGCGCCGATAAGCATAATGGTAGCTCCTTTTCCTTTACGGTCATAAAGATTGCCAAAGAAGGGAGTAAGCAGAATATTTCCAAAAGGTAACATAGCAGGTATTGTTCCTGAAAGTGCCACAGCTACATGGAATTTATTAATCATCAGACTTGGTGCAAACTTCAAGAACGGAAAGACAGCTGAATAGAACAAGACACAAAGCAACGCAATATACCAGAAACCTTTCATCTTGACAATATCCAAAATATCTTTAGCGCGGAAGGGTTCCTCCTCCTCTACTCCTTCATCCATAGCAGCCATCTCTGTATCACGACGTTTATCCATTACAACGAATACAATGAATGACAGCAGACCGATGCAAAGCAGGATCAGTCCCAATAAAATCGGCATGCTAATGGAATTACCAAAAGCCTGGCAAAGCAAAGGAGTGATACCGATAGCCAGACCGGTTCCCACACGGGCAGTAGCCATTTCCAATCCCATGGCAAGCGCCATCTCTTTACCCTTAAACCATTTCACAATAATTTTAGAAACAGTAATACCGGCAATCTCAACGCCAACACCAAACAAAGCGTAACCCAATGACGCAACCAGCAAAGGATATCCCCACTCGCTACCCAGGATAGTAATAGTTTCTCCTCCAAAATCGTGAGAAACACCAAACCACTTAATGGCAACACCAATAATCATAATACAAGTTGCCATCAGTCCAGTGAAACGTACTCCCATCTTGTCGAGAATCATTCCTCCGAAAATCAGCATCAGGAAGAACACGTTGAACCAGCCATACGCACTGGTGAACGTACCGTAATCGTCTCCGGTCCATCCCAAGCCTCCTCCACCAACAGGACTTTGCAACAGGCTTTGGAGTGGAGCCATCATATCCGTAATAAAGTAACCGCATAGCATTGTAAATGCTACAAGAGCTAAGGCACACCAACGGGCGGTCTTGGAATCAACTAAACTGTTCCGAATTTTTTCTGTAGTAGTCATTATGAAATAAGATATTGATAATAAATCGTGTTATAATCAGCAAAGGTACTTAAACCCGTTAAATACACCTAATAAAAAATAAGCGAAACCACAAATCTTATTCAGATTTGCAGTTTCGCTTACTCATTTCATTCAATCCTTCCGTTATTTATTCACCAGCAGGAGCTTCCGGAGTAGCAGCCGGTGCTTCTGTTGCAGGGAGCAGTAGCATCACTCTTCGGTGCAGTAGTACCAACGGGCAGGTTATACGGGTTTGTTTTTTCTTCCTGTTGTGCCTGTTCCATAATTACGTCTTCTGTTTTAGAAGAAGCGGTAGGAACTACATAAGCAGTAGCAATGCTCATTACAACCATGAATGCAGCTAATCCCCATGTCGTTTTTTCCAAAAAGTCTGTAGTCTTGCGTACTCCCATAATCTGGTTAGATGATGAGAAGCCTGATGCAAGTCCTCCTCCCTTGGAGTTCTGAATAAGTACGATAAAGCACATCAGTATGGCTGCAATAACCATTAAGATAACTAATAATAAGTACATTTTGTTATTTTGATTTAGCGTTAATAATCAATTTCTCCAAAAATCTGATTTGGTCTGCAAAGTAAGCATTTTTTTTTGGATATTTCAAACTTAATTTTTCAATAATTTCAAGAGCTTTAGAATATCTCTGCTGTTTGACGTATATTTTCGCTAATGTTTCGGTAAAACAGCTATCATCCTCATCCTCTTCACTATTTACGTTCTCAGGTTCTTCATTCTGAGGTTGTTCTTCTTCAACTTCTTCCACCCTGCCCGGCAACATTATCCGGAGATTCGATTCACTGCCGCTTTTCTCTATAACCCATCAATCAAATCTTGTCCGCGCAACCTGGGAGTAGCCGGTGTATCATTTTCCACCGATGGTTCTTCCTCCTCTTGCAACAAATAAGCAGTATAATCCGTCGAATAATCCAGACCTGTTTGCCCTGATATTTCCTCGGGAACAGTTGCTAAAAAGGCATCTATTAAAGTTAAAGTTCTATCGAGACTGGGTTCCGCTCCCTGCAACTCCTCTTCCTGTAACGAAGACTTCTTTCTGGATTGCAGCGTATATTTCTCTCCTTCGATCAGATAAAAAAGTTTCCTGCGGTCGGAGACGTAGATAATCGCCTTGCGGAGTTCTCCCCCAAAAGTAACATCATGGAGTAAATAAAGATTTTTAAGATAAAGCAAACGCAACACTTGTGAATAAGGATAGCGTGCCACTAAAGTGCGCAACTCATACAAAGTGTCCTTATCCAGTGCTTCGGGGTGCAGAATCCAGTGTTGTATATTAGCAGAAATCATTCAATATTACCAGTTTGCTACCGTTGCGTTAAAAATCTGGTCTGTAATCTCTTTAGTCATTTCAGCTATCAACTGATCCTGAACGGCTGTCAACAGTTCTCTTGAGTCATACGTACGGAAAGCAGTAAACTGCTGGTTCTCAAAATCCTCTGCATGATTGGCATTATTCACGAAATTAACATTGACTGTAATGGTCAGTTTTGTTTCCGAAGAATAGCCATCTGCCGAAACAGCCTGGTTATATTGGTTATAGCTGTGATTTCTCCGCTTATTTCCAGATCGGCATTGTGGTTTACTAACTGCAAGCGTGTCTGGCGAATAAATATATCTTTCAGGTCTTCGTTGAACTTGGTTGCCAACGGAGCATATACATAATCTGACTTAATAGGGAAATCAGCGATGGAGATTGTTTTCACTTTATCGTAATTGATATTACCACCACTAAATTTATAAGATATGCTACATGAAATAACAACCACCAGCACTCCTGCCAGCAACTGCCTCCCATCGCCTTTTTAATCCAATTCATATTCTTTAATTTTTCTATAAAGGGTACGCTCAGAAATATTTAAATCTTTTGCCGCATTTTTCCGTTTGCCATGATGTTTCTCAAGAGCTTTCCTTATCATTTCCTTTTCACCTCATCCAACGATAATGACTCTTCCACATATTCCTCTGTATCCTGGATATCATCA
>JARCFY010000295.1:0-35344 GCA_029233225.1 Lepidodactylus listeri | reverse complement strand
CATGTGGCCGGACGCAGGAGTGGGCACGGCACAATCATACGGTGCGGGTGAAGGTTATTCACTGGTTTCATTCTTCGGAAAGCTGAACTATACGTATGACGATAAATACCTGCTTTCTCTGACAGTCCGTCGCGACGGTTCTTCCCGTTTCGGCAAGGACAACCGTTATGCCACCTTCCCTTCCGTTTCGGCCGGCTGGCGCATCAGTCAGGAGGATTTTATGAAAGGCATCGACTGGCTGGACGACTTGAAGCTCCGTGCATCCTGGGGACAGACCGGTAACCAGGAAATTGACAATAACTCCCGCTACACCCTTTATGTACCCAACTACGGCGGAACGGAAAGCGGAGGAGGAAGCTACGGAACCTCCTATGATATAGTAGGAAACAATGGAGGAAGCATCCTTCAGTCGGGCTTTAAACGCAATCAGATAGGAAACGACGGCATCAAATGGGAAACAACCACACAGACCGACATCGGAGTGGACTTCTCTCTTCTTGACCAGACACTGTACGGTTCGTTCGACTGGTATTACAAAAAGACCAAAGACATTTTAGTAAAGATGGCAGGCATCGCCATCATCGGAGAAGGAAGCAGCCAGTGGATCAATGCCGGTGAAATGGAGAACAAAGGCTTCGAGTTGAACGTAGGTTACCGCAACAATACGGCCTTCGGCCTGAAATACGACATCAACGCCAATCTGTCTTCTTACCGTAACAAAATCACAGCACTGCCCGCCACGGTTGCAGCCAATGGAACTTTCGGCGGAAACGGCGTAGAAAGTGTGATAGGACATCCTAACGGTGCACAGGTGGGGTATGTGGCCGACGGAATCTTCAAGTCGCAAGAAGAAATAGACAACCATGCCACGCAAGAAGGTGCCGGACTGGGACGTATCCGCTGGCGCGACCTCGATGACAACGGCGTGATAAACGAAAAAGACCAGCAATGGATATACGATCCGACACCCGCCTTCAACTATGGCCTCAACATCTATTTGGAATACAAGAACTTCGACCTGACCATGTTCTGGCAGGGAGTACAGGGAGTAGACATCATCAGTGACCTGAAAAAAGAAACAGACCTTTGGAGCGGGCTTAACATCGGCTTCCTGAACAAAGGGAAGCGTGTTCTGGATGCCTGGTCACCTGCCAACCCCAACTCCGATATTCCTGCCCTGGCACGTAACGATGCCAACAACGAGAAACGTGTTTCCACCTATTTTGTAGAAAACGGTTCGTTCCTGAAACTGCGCAACCTGCAAATAGGCTACAACGCACCCAAAACATTTGCCGGAAAGTTGAAAATGGAACGCCTGCGTTTCTATCTGAGTGCGCAAAACTTGCTTACCATCAAGAGCAAGAGCTTCACCGGCGTAGATCCCGAAAACCAGAACTACGGCTATCCGATTCCTTTGAACATAACATTCGGCGTCAATGTCAGCTTTTAATATAACAATACAACAATTAAAGACCATGAGAAAGATAACATATACCCTCATTTTAGGACTCGCATGGATTTGCAGCAGTTGTTCCGATTTCTTGGAGAACCAATCTCCACAGGGAAGTGTGGATGAAGAACAACTGAAAAACCCCGTCTATGTAGACAATCTCGTAATTTCGGCCTATGCCGTTTGGATCAGCGCCGAAGATATAAACTCTTCTTTTTCCCTGTGGAACTACGATGTCCGCTCGGACGACGCCTATAAAGGCGGAAATGGTACGGAAGACGGTGATGTATTCCATGCCTTGGAAGTTTCACAAGGCATTATGACCACCGCATGGAACATCAGCGACATATGGCAACGCCTGTACAACTGCATCTCACGCGCCAACATGGCATTGAAGTTGCTGAACCAGGTGGATGAAGCCACTTATCCGGAAAAACAGCAGCGCATTGCCGAAATGAAATTCCTGCGCGGCCACGGGCACTTCCTGTTGAAGCAGCTCTTCAAGAAGATTGTCATTGCCAATGACGAAGCGCTCGGCCTGGAAGATTACAACGAACTGTCCAACACAGCCTATAGCAACGACGAAAGTTGGCAACAGATAGCAGGCGACTTCGAGTTTGCCTACGAAAATCTGCCTGCGCAACAAACAGACAAAGGACGCCCCACCAAAGCTGCCGCCATGGCTTACCTGGCAAAGACCTACCTTTATAAAGCCTACCGGCAGGACAATGCCGGAAGCAATGAGGTGACTTCTATCAACACGGACGACTTGAAAGAGGTAGTGAAGTACACCGAGAGTTCCGTCCTGACAGCCGGCGGATATGACCTGGAAAGTGACTTCCACAACAACTTCCGTCCCCGAACCCCACTATGAAAACGGAGTGGAATCTCTATGGGCGATGCAATACTCCATGAACGACGGAACGAAGAACGGCAACTGCAACTGGTCCAACGGCCTGATGGTTCCGAATATTCCGGGCGTGACCGACGGCGGCAACGACTTCTACAAGCCCAGCCAGAATCTGGTAAACGCATTCCGTACGGACGCCAACGGCCACCCGCTGTTCGATACCTTCAACAACAACGAATATGACAAGGCAACAGACTACGCCGATCCACGCCTCTTCCTCACGGTAGGCATGCCGGGCTTTCCCTATGAGTTCAACACGAAATATATGATGAACCAAAGCAGTACGTGGAGCCGTAGCGGCGGACTGTACGGTTACTACGTCACACTGAAACAGAATGTAAACCCGGACAGCGGTTATCTGATTAAAGGAGGATATTGGGGAACTCCGATGAACCACATCGTACTGCGCTATGCCGATGTACTGCTGATGCGCGCCGAAGCCCTGATACAACTGAACGACGGACGCATCGACGAAGCCGTAAACCTGATAAACCAAGTGCGCAACCGTGCCGGACAGAGCACAGGCATGATAGCCAACTACGAAGCCGACTATGGCGTACACTTCAATGTGAAACCTTACAACGGTTCCTACACACAGCCCGAAGCCCTGAAAATGCTGAAATTCGAACGCCGTGTAGAACTCGCAATGGAGTGTGACCGTTTCTTCGACTTAGTAAGATGGGGGGAAGCATCCGAAGTACTCAGCAAGTATTATGCGGGAAGAAACAAGCGATTGCAGCATCTACTCCAAAGCATCGTTCACCAAGAACAAAAACGAATATCTGCCCGTACCCTTTGCACAAATAAGTGCCAGCAACGGTCATTATACACAAAACTGCGGTAACTGGTAATCTTCTTGCATGCACACATACATGCCATTATCATCTTACCCTAAAAAACGAATAATATGAAATCTATACTCAATACATTCAACCTCCTTGTCCTGGCAACAGCGCTACTGCCGGTGCTCTCAGGGTGCAGCGAGGACGACAACAGCAACCTCAAGCTGAGCGAAGACACCCGCATCGAAGCCTTCGCACTGGACAATTACCGGGGAACAATAGAACCCGGAAAGGGAATCGTCTCGATTACCATTCCCGAAGAATACGATACGGAAACGATGAAAGTAACCGACATCCAACTTCCCGACGGTGCCGAAGCATCCGTAAAGACCGGCGACCTGCTGAACCTGTCGGTGCCGCAAACCGTAAAAGTGACCAATGGAAACGTTTTTCAAAATTATGTTATCAGGCTGAGGCATGATGAAGCCCAAATACTCACATTCAAGCTGAATGACGCCTACACCGGCATCATCGACCAACAGAGCTGCAACATCATCGTACAAGTACCGGTAACGGCAGACATCACCAAGCTGACTCCCGCCTTCACCGCCACCGAAGGCGCTGTTGTGTCTCCTGCAGCCGGCACGAGCATTGACTTTACCCGTCCGGTGGACTTCATCGTCTCAAACAACCTGGCATCGGCCGTCTACACAGTAAAGGTCATCCAGGCATCCAACAAGCCGGAAGCGGTATATGCAGGCATTGCAACGACCTTCGACGGATTGAATCCGGAAGAGAAAGAAGCAGCCACATGGATGCTGCTCAATATCCCGAACGCGCAATACGTTTCTTTCAACGATATACAGACCGGCAGCGCCGACCTGAGCCAATGCAAAATAATGTGGTGGCACCTGCATGTGGACGGCGCCATCGACACAATGGATAAGTTTGAAGCAGCGGCTCCCGCAGCCGTGAGCGCACTCGGCATTATCAGGAACCGGTATGAAAACGGCATGAGCCTGATCCTATCACGCTACGCCACTTTCTATGCAACCCGGCTGGGCGCCACCCGGGACGGCAAATCTCCCAACAACTGCTGGGGAGGTAAGGAAACGGAACCGGAAATCACGACGGGAGCATGGAACTTCTTCATACAAGGCCACACAAGCCATGCCATCTACCGCGGCATCAACGAAGGAGACAAGGTATACACCTGCGACACCGGCTATGCCATTACCAATACAACGGCCCAGTGGCAACCCACCTGGGGCTATAACGGAGAGGCCGACTGGGAAAACCGCCATGGTGCAGAAGCTTTAGGATATGGCGGGTGACGGAGCCATTGTGGTGTGGGAATATCCTGCCAATGGGACCAAAGGCGGCATCGTCTGCATCGGTTCCGGATGCTATGACTGGTATGCCTACGGCGCAGACGCATCCGGCGACATGTACCACGCCAACGTAGCCAAGCTGACTCAAAACACAATAAATTATTTAACCGGTAAATAAAGACTGATATATGAGAACAATGATATATACATTAGCATACACGGCCCTGCTGGCTACCGCATTAGGCAGTTGCAGCGACGACAACAGCCCCGTCCCTTACCCAAAAGGACTGGGACGGAACAGCCACCTACTTCGAGTCGACCGATGAAAACACATTCGGCACCTACTACAAGCCCTACATAGGATACATAGGCGATCCGATGCCTTTCTATGATCCGCAGGCGGGAGACTTCAAGATTATGTACCTGCAAGAGTTCCGTCCTAACCAGACCACCTACCACCCGATATGGGCGGTAAGCACCAAAGACGGCGGCAGCTATACCTCACTGGGCGAACTCATCCCTACAGGCACCGAGGAAGAACTCGATGCGGCCATAGGCACCGGCAGTTGCTTCTACGACGAAGCAGCCAAACTTTATCACACTTACTATACCGGCCACACCGCCACCACAGAAGTCGTGATGCGTGCCACATCCACCGACTTCAAGACATGGACCAAAGACCGCACGTTCTACCTGCTTGGCAGCAATGACGGCTACAGCCGGAAAGACTTCCGCGATCCGTTCATCTTTAAAGGCGAAGACGGCAAATATCACATGGTGGTATCTACGAAGAAGGATAATGTGGGCGTACTGGCGGAATATACCTCCGCCGACCTGCAAGCATGGCAACATGCCGGCGTGTTCATGCCGATGCACTGGGGCAATGACCGCTTCTACGAATGCCCGGACATCTTCAAGATGGGCGACTGGTGGTATCTGGTATATTCTGACCAGAACGCCGTATCACGCAAAGTATGCTATTTCAAAGCAAGTACGCCGGAAGAGCTGAAGCTGACGACCGCCGGCCCCACATTCCCCGACAATAAAGAAGGATTCCTCGACTCCCGCGGCTTCTATGCCGGCAAGACGGCTACAGACGGAACGAACCGCTACATCTGGGGATGGTGTCCTACCCGTGCCGGTAATGACAACACAGCCGTAGGTGCCGCTCCAAGCGAACCCGAATGGGCAGGCAGCCTGGTGATGCACAAAGTGGTACAGCACGAAGACGGGACTTTGTCACTGGCCGCCGTAGAAGGCATCACAAGCAAGTACACCGGCAAGGCAACACTGAAAGTCATGGCACAGAGCCAAACGGGCGTAGCCCAAAGCAACGGCAACTATACCCTGAGCGGTGATGCCTACGTACTCTTCAACCGTCTGAACATACACAATAAGATAACGTTCACCGCCACCACAGCAGGCAATGCCGATGTGTTCGGCCTCTCCTTAGTGCGCGGCACGGACTCCAAGCAGTACTACTCGCTCATCATCAACCCGGAAGACAACAACAGCAACCGGAAAATCAACTTCGAGCAAAAAGGCAAGGAAGGCGCGGGCTTCATTCCGGGAATAGACAGTTACAAGTTCCCCGTCCCCGCCGACAACGTCTATCGCATCACCGTCTGTACGGACAACTCCGTCTGCACAGTCTACATCAACGACAATGTGGCCTACACCAACCGCATCTACGGCATACAAAAGAATTGCTGGTCGCTCGATTCCTATTCGGGAACCGTACAGATAAGCGATGTGGAAGTAAGCTACTATTAAATAAGTGGCGCATCATTATCAAATGATAATTTAACATGAACCCGATGAATTAGCAAGCCGTATAGTCGGAGTTACAATAATTCCTGACATCACGGGCGGCACGGGGGAGGACATCCGGCAGCGTGCCCGACACTTAGCACAAGTATGCCTGATACTTAGCACAAGTATGCCCGACACTTAGCACAAGTGTCAGGGATACTTAGCACAAGTGTCAAGGATACTTAGCACAAGTATCAACTCCCCCGCTACAAGGGTCCTCAGGGCATGTTTTTTTGCTAATTCATCGAATTCACGTTAATTTACCGGCGTAGCGCCGGAGCAAGGTTTCCTTTCGGGATGAGAACATAAATATTTACATGTATGAATACTTACCTGTTATTCCCCCGAATGCCACTGGCTATCGGGACGAAGGCCAGTGACATTCGCCCCGATAGCCAGTGGCATTCGGAGAACAAGATATAAGATATTAATTTTGTTGCTGATAACCAGGTAATTATGCATTTAAAGACAACGCAGTGAAATATGTGCACAATATACTTGCATGCCGAAAGAAAAGACACTCCGGTGGTGCTACGCCGCTAAATTCCCATTTATAGTACGAATTGATACTGAACTATGATTCCTAAATACAAGAACGAATAATACTAATACCAAAAAAAGAAAAATTATGAAAACAAGATTTTTAACCATTGCAATGCTGGCATTAACCTTTGCAGCATGCAGCAACGACGATGACAACAGTATCCTGAACGAAGGCGAAAGCAAACCGCTGGCACAACCGGCAACAATAAACTTTTCGGCAGGCATCTCCACACGGGTAACCGGAAACGAATGGCAAAAAGATGATATCGTAGGAATCTCCGTCACCGGAACGTCCGATGTGGCTTATGCAAACGTACAATATAAGGTAGCGGAGACTGGGGCATCGGCTACTTTCAACGCGGTAAATACAGAAGAGGCTATTTGTTTTCACAACACTGATGCCATGTCCTTCAATGCCTATTATCCTTATGCAGATGTAAGCACTACCGAGGGTAAGATTGCAAAGAATACGGCACAGTCCCAGGACGGCGTTGATTTCTTATGGGCAACAGCAAGCAATGTGAATTATGTGGAGAATCCTATTGTGAATTTTACATTTGTCCACAAGATGTCTCAAATCAACGTGAAACTTACCCCGGCAACAGGCGTCGATATAAGCGGGAAAGCTATCGTCTTAGGAGGTTTAAAGCATGCAGGGACTTTCAATACGGCGAACGGACAGGCCACAGCCAATACAGATGCAACACCCGAAGATTGGACTATCGGCACTCCGGCAAGTAATGAAGAATTCACTTATACTGGACTTATCTATCCTCAAAACGCCAATAGCTTGACACTGACAGTCGATAACAAGACTGCTACCTTAAATTTGAATGAGGAGAAATTTCTTGCGGGACATAAATATACTATAACTGCATCCGTAGAGGATAACAGGATAAATGCCGAGATAACGATTGAAGGAAATACGATTCAAGATTGGGAAGAAGGCTCTACCGCCAAAATAGCATTCATTAGTAATTCCTCTAATATTGAAACGCTTGATGAAGAAGCTAAAGCGGCTTATAATTGGCTGAAAAGCAACAGCAGCTATGAAGTAACATTTCTTCCTATCGGTGGAGATAACGCTACTGCTAACTTAGACCAATACAAAATGATTTGGGCACACTTTGATTATGAGGACGGCAACAAGAACAGTGGAATAAACAATGCAATCAATGGCTACTATACAAGTGGCGGTGCCATTCTTGCATCACGGGAAGCGATGAACAGTCTTGCTACGTGGGGGATTGTACCGGAAGCTCATAAAATTGATTGGTCATGGGGGACTAATAGCGACACAAGGAAACAGATTGACTGGGATGGAACACAAGGACTAACTATTACCGACACAAGCCATCCGTTATTTAAAGACCTGGATACGCCTTCTTTAGTGCTACACCATCGTGAATATGAATGTATAAGAAAAATGCGTGGATGGGGCGAAAATTATACAGAAACGGAACTCACCAATTGGGAAAATGCCATCAATGCAAAGCGACTTACTCGCGACAGTGGAAAGGACCATTCTGTCACTACGGCTGAAATAATGAAAACAGCCTCTCATGGTTGTGCAATTGTCATAGGCGATCCTGCATACGAATGGTTTGGAGTAACAGCAGCAACTCCACATTCTGGTAATTTGTATAAACTCACTAAGAATGCCATCGACTATTTAATCAGCCAATCTGCCAAATAGCAATAGCTTTTATTAAAGATTTTACTTACTCCCCGCCAGGCATTGCAATGTCCAGACGGGGAGTTTCTTGTTCCAATCTATTCAAACCGAAAAGCATCCGCACAAGCATACCCTTCTTCGTATAGTTCCGCCAATTTGCGGACATCCCGTTCAATACGATCCACCGTAACAGGCTTCTGTGGACGTATAACGGTTATCTCTCCCGCTTCTTCCAGACGTTCTACCATGTCCAACTGTTCATTATATACACGGCTGCGCATATTAATGGCATTCCGCAGATGAGGATACTTCCTGTAAATAAAAGGAGGCACCTTTGTTCCTTGAATCTCTTTCCGATACCCCTTGTTGCGCGTCAGTACCACTACATTATGTGTATATCCATCCTGCCGGGCACGCATCACCGGAATACTATCCACAATACCGCCATCGAGCATCGGAACATCATCCACATAAGTAATGGGACAAACAAAAGGAAGACTGCTCGAAGCCCGGGCAATGTCGACAACGCGACCTCTACTCTGCTTCTCCTCAAAATAGTTTGCTTTACCCGTCAGGCAGTTGGTAGTCACCATAACATAACGTTCCCGGCAATGGAAATAAGCATCATAATCATACGGCAGAATATGATCGGGGAATTCCTGGAAGAGCAGGTCAAAATCCATGATATTCCTCTTTTTAAGGAGATATTTAAATCCGATATAATTGTATTTCTCCAACAGGTCGATATTACTGTACTTGGCACGCCCGCGCTGGCCGGACATGTACGAGAGTCCGTTACACGCCCCGGCACTGACACCGATTGCATAAGGAAAACGGATTCCCCGGTCCATAAAGTTATCCAGTACACCGCAAGTGAAGACACCGCGCATGCCTCCACCCTCAAGAACCAGACCGCTACAACTATCCATACATATTAAATTATCCATAACTGACAGAATTAACACGTCAAAGATAGCTTTTGTTTACGATAATCTACCTATATTTGCAGCTACAACTATAAATCAATTACATTTCAATCATGATGAAAAAGTCTATATTAATTGCCACACTGGGCTTGCTTAGCTTGAACATGATGGCGCAAGACACTCCAAAAGAAGAAGGATTTGTTTTCACAACCGTTAAAGAAAACCCTGTCACATCCGTTAAAAATCAAAATCGCTCCTCCACATGCTGGAGTTTCTCCAGTATCAGTTTCCTGGAAAGCGAACTGCTGCGTATGGGTAAAGGCACATACGACCTTTCCGAAATGTTTGTTGTACACCACACCATGAACGACCGCGGCACGAACTACGTGCGCTATCACGGTGACAGTTCTTTCTCTCCGGGTGGCAGCTTCTATGACGTGATGTACTGCCTGAGAAACTACGGCATGGTACCGCAGGAAGCTATGCCGGGCATCATGTACGGTGATACTTTGCCTGTGCATAATGAACTGGATGCCGTGGCAGGTGCTTATGTAGATGCCGTGCTGAAAGGCAAGAAGCTGACTCCGGTATGGAAAAAAGGGCTGAGTGCCATCTACGACACTTACCTCGGTCAATGTCCCGAAACGTTCTCTTACCAGGGAAAAGAATATACTCCGAAAACATTCGCCGAATCTCTTGGCATTAATCCGGACGACTACGTATCATTGACTTCTTTCACCCATCATCCTTTCTACAGCCGGATGAACATCGAAATTCAGGACAACTGGCGCAATGGCGTTTCCTGGAACCTCCCGTTAATGGAATTTATGTCTGTTATTGAAAATGCTGTCAACAACGGATACACCGTGGCCTGGGGCAGTGATGTAAGCGAAGACGGATTTACACGTGACGGCATCGCCGTAATGCCCGATGCAGCCCGCGGAGCAGAGCTTACCGGCTCAGACATGGCACACTGGTTGGGGTTAAAAGCCGAAGACAAGCGCAAAGAGTTGACTGCAAGACCTTTGCCTGAGATAACCGTTACACAGGAAATGCGTCAGGAAGCCTTTGATAACTGGGAAACAACCGATGACCACGGAATGCTTATCTATGGCATCGCCAAAGACCAGAACGGAAAAGAATATTATATGGTAAAGAACTCCTGGGGAACAAACAACCCGTACAAAGGAACCTGGTATGCCTCCAAACCGTTCGTTGCCTACAAGACTATCAATATCCTTGTCCATAAAGATGCCGTACCTAAGGCTATCTTGAAGAAACTGGGAATGAATTAAGATGTGAGGCTGTGTCCGTTTACGAAAAATACTGAAACTTATACGAGGCAACCCAACCATCGTACCGAAGGTTGCCTACCTTCATGCCGAAGGTCGCCTACATTCGAGTCGATGGTCGCCTACATTCGCCGTGATAGTAACCGGCCGGGCACAAAGCTTCTTTAAAAATAATAGACAAAGGGCAGCATCTGCAATTCATCGTTGCAGTGCCGCCCTTTTCATTACAGAGGCTTAACCGCTCAATTTGCCTTATACCCCTCTCCCCATTTCATAAGCCTCCTGCAACGCCCGATTGCCTTTGATTTCACCGACATGCCAGACACCGGTGGTTTCAGCCGCCTTTTTAAGAAAGTAGCGGGAGCAGCTCCTAACGAATATAAATCCACACGAAACAGACTTTAGGTTCTATCTTTTTTGCTCAAAAACGCCACTCATGTGCAGATTTTCACCCCGTTTTCTTGTCAAACCCAACTCTTTCCGTAAATTTGCACGCTGATAGCTAACCGGACAATTTCGGTAGCAGGAGAACCTACTACTCCTATTCCCGGTACTGACATGATGAAATACTAATACTAATAATTAATAGCATGAGTTTGAAAATTGTTGTATTGGCAAAACAAGTTCCCGACACACGTAATGTCGGGAAAGATGCCATGAAAGCCGACGGAACTATTAACCGCGCGGCACTCCCTGCCATCTTCAACCCCGAAGACCTGAACGCCCTTGAGCAGGCCCTCCGATTGAAAGATGAACATCCGGGCTCCACCGTAACCATTTTGACGATGGGACCGGGACGCGCAGCCGAAGTTATTCGTGAAGGACTTTACCGTGGTGCCGACAATGGCTATCTGCTGACCGACCGTGCTTTTGCCGGCGCAGATACATTGGCCACATCATATGCACTGGCTACCGCCATCAAGAAAATCGGTGATTATGACATTATCGTTGGCGGCCGACAGGCTATTGACGGAGATACGGCGCAAGTAGGTCCCCAGGTTGCAGAAAAGCTGGGATTGACGCAAATTACATATGCGGAAGAAATTCTGAATGTGGACAAAGCCGCCGGGAAGATTGCGGTAAAGCGTCATATCGATGGAGGCGTAGAGACCGTAGAAGGTCCGTTGCCTATCGTTATCACAGTGAACGGCAGCGCCGCTGCCTGCCGTCCGCGCAATGCCAGACTGGTGCAGAAATACAAACGCGCCCTCGGTGCACAGGAAAAGGCAGCTATCACTAAGGAAGGTAAAACCTTGCAGCACGCTGACCTGTACGGGAAATGTCCTTATCTGAACATCGTAGAATGGAGCGTAGCCGATGTCAACGGCGACCTTGTGCAATGTGGCCTGAGCGGTTCACCGACAAAGGTGGAAAACCATCCAGAACATTTCATTCCAGGCAAAAGAAAGCAAAACGCTGACCGGTAGTGACGGTGATGTAGAAGATTTGATTGTCGAACTGCTTGCCAATCACACGATTGGGTAGTAAAGTAGTAAGTAGCAAGTAGCAAGTAGAACAGACTTGCTCAACAATTAGGAGAAGACAACACAAAGGTATCTCCTACTAACTACCAACTACTGATTACTAACTACTAAAAGAAAACAATATGAATAATGTATTTGTATATTTAGAGATAGAAGGCACTACGGTTGCCGATGTCAGTCTCGAACTCCTGACCAAAGGTCGCAAACTGGCCAATCAGTTGGGCTGCCAACTGGAAGCTGTTGCCGCCGGCAGCAATCTGGCAGGTATTGAAAAGCATGTATTGCCTTTCGGCGTCGACCGGCTTCATGTATTCGACGCTCCGGGCTTATTCCCCTACACCTCCCTTCCCCACTCCTCTGTTCTTATCAACCTCTTCAAGGAAGAAAAGCCGCAAATCTGCCTGATGGGCGCCACCGTTATCGGCCGTGACCTCGGCCCGCGCGTATCTTCCGCACTGACCAGCGGGTTGACAGCCGACTGTACTTCCCTGGAAATAGGTGACCATGAGGATAAGAAAGAAGGTAAAGTTTATGAGAACCTGTTGTACCAGATTCGTCCCGCATTCGGCGGCAACATCGTAGCTACGATTGTGAACCCCGAACATCGCCCGCAAATGGCGACCGTCCGCGAGGGGGTGATGAAAAAAGAAATTCTGGATGCCAACTACAAGGGTGAAGTTGTGAACCATGACGTAGCCAAATATGTTCCTGAAACAGACTACGTAGTGAAAGTCATCGACCGCCATGTAGAAAAAGCAAAACATAACTTGAAAGGCGCTCCCATTGTAATTGCCGGCGGCTATGGCATGGGCAGCCGTGAAAGTTTCAATATGCTGTTTGAATTGGCCAAAGAGCTGCATGCCGAGGTAGGCGCCAGTCGTGCCGCCGTGGATGCAGGTTATGCCGACCATGACCGCCAAATCGGTCAGACGGGTGTGACGGTTCGCCCCAAGCTGTATATCGCTTGCGGTATCTCGGGACAAATCCAGCACATTGCCGGTATGCAGGAGAGCGGTATTATCATCTCCGTCAATAACGATGAAAATGCACCTATCAATACTATTGCAGACTACGTTATCAATGGTACGGTAGAAGAAGTCATACCGAAGATGATTAAGTATTACAAACAGAATAGCAAGTAAGGAAATTATGGCTAATTTTTATACAGATATTCCGGAACTCAAGTTCCACTTGAACAATCCGATGATGGAACGTATCTGCGAACTGAAAGAGCGTGAATACGAAGACAAAGATAAGTTTGATTATGCCCCCCAGGACTATGCGGATGCTATAGATTCTTATGACAAGGTGCTCGAAATCACCGGTGAGATTACCGGCGAAATCATCGCTCCCAATGCCGAAGGCGTGGACGAAGAAGGTCCTCACTGTGCCAACGGCCGCGTGGAATATGCAAGTGGTACGAAACAGAATCTCGATGCAATGGTAAAAGCCGGCTTGAACGGCATGACCATGCCGCGCCGCTTTGGCGGACTGAACTTCCCGATAACTCCCTACACCATGTGTGCAGAGATTGTGGCTGCCGCCGATGCCGGCTTTGGCAACATCTGGTCTTTGCAGGACTGCATCGAGACTTTGTATGAATTCGGTAACGAAGAACAGCACAGCCGTTTCATTCCCCGCATCTGCCAGGGCGAAACCATGTCTATGGACTTGACCGAACCGGATGCCGGCTCCGACCTCCAAAGCGTAATGCTGAAAGCAACCTACGACGAAGCCAACAATTGCTGGCGCTTGAATGGCGTGAAGCGTTTCATCACGAATGGCGATGCTGATTTGCACCTCGTATTGGCACGCTCGGAAGAAGGTACCAAAGATGGCCGTGGTCTTTCCATGTTCATCTATGACAAGCGCGACGGCGGTGTAAATGTCCGCCGCATCGAGAACAAGCTGGGCATCCACGGTTCTCCCACTTGCGAGCTTGTCTACAAGAATGCTAAATGCGAACTTTGCGGTGACCGTAAACTCGGTTTGATTAAATATGTAATGGCTTTGATGAACGGTGCCCGTCTGGGTATCGCTGCGCAGTCCGTAGGTTTGAGCCAGGCTGCATACAATGAAGGTTGGGCTTATGCCAAAGACCGGAAACAATTCGGCAAGGCCATCATTGAATTCCCGGCAGTATATGAGATGCTGGCTACCATGAAAGCCAAGTTGGATGCCGGCCGTGCCTTGTTGTATCAGACATCACGCTATGTGGACATCTACAAAGCCTTGGACGACATTGCCCACGAGCGCAAACTTACTCCGGAAGAACGTCAGGAACAAAAGAAATATGCCAAATTGGCCGACAGCTTTACCCCGTTGGCTAAAGGTATGAACTCTGAATATGCCAACCAAAATGCGTACGACAGCATTCAGATTCACGGTGGTTCCGGATTCATGTTGGAATATGCTTGCCAGCGTATCTATCGCGATGCACGCATTACCTCTATTTATGAAGGTACTACGCAGTTGCAGACAGTTGCCGCTATCCGTTATGTAACCAATGGCTCCTATTCCGCCACCTTGCGCGAGTATGAATCGATGCCTTGCAGCGAAGAAATGCAACCGTTGATGGAGCGCGTAAAGGAAATGACGAATAAGTTCGAGGCTGTAACCAATGCGGTGAAAGAGGCTCAAAACCAAGAGTTACTGGACTTCGTTGCCCGCCGTCTCTACGAGATGGCAGCCGTGTGCGTAATGTCCCACCTGCTCATTCAGGATGCAACGAAAGCGCCTGAACTGTTTGCCAAGTCCGCCTTGGTTTATGTAAACTATGCAGAGGCCGAAATTGAAAAGCATTTTAACTTCATCCGCAAGTTCAAGGCTGAAGAATTGGAAAGCTACCATAAGTAATTGACTTATGCCTTATAAAGAGGATATGTCAAAACTCTCTTATTAACAAAATCACCCCTGCTACAGCTATGTGTGACAGGGGTGATTTTATGTTTTAGGTGTTTTGACACACCCTCTTTTTACTGCCCTTACAGACCTTCAAACAGCCTCAGCCTGTTGTGCAACGAATGTATTTCACGCTGCATTCCTTCCACACGTTCCAACAAATGATGAATGGCATCGATGCCTTCTATATTGATGGACAAGTCATAATACATCCGGCTGTAACGTTCCACATCCGATAATTGGGAGAACAACAAATAACGTTCTCCGTCTTCCGTCTGAATATCTATCAGACCACCTTCCTGCAACCTGTCTATGAACGACGGCTCTATATGACATTTGCTGCAATACTCGCTAATTATAATCAATTCGTTCTGCATAGTGCTGATACTTTTAGTTCATACTTTGAATTTTACGGAACAGTTCTTTCTGTTCTTCCGTCAGGTTCACAGGCAACTTCACAGAATAGGTTGCGATAAGATCACCATGCTCTCCCTCTTTTTTATATACCGGAAATCCCTTGCCTTTCAATTTGACCTTGGTTCCACTTTGGGTTTCAGGTTTCACTTTCAACTTCACCTTACCGTTCAGGGTATCCACCACCTTCTCGCCCCCCAAAAGTGCCGTATAAAGATCGACGGAAACATCCACGTATAAATCATCGCCCAAACGCTTGAAAGCAGGATCATCGGCAATCACAAATGTGATGTACAAGTCACCTGCAGGTCCACCGTTAACACCTTCGCCACCATACCCTTTCAATTTGATTACCTGCTTATTGGCCACGCCTGCAGGAATGGTGATACGTACATTCTTTCCATTGACTGTCAAAACCTGCTTATGAGTTTCGGCAGCATCACGAAGCGACAGATTCAAATCCGCATGATAATCCTGACCACGGAAACCGCCATTAGCTCCTCCACCACTGCGCGAACGATGTCCGAACATTTGTTCAAAGAAGTCAGAAAATCCTCCGGCGCTATTGCCCGAAAACTCTTGCCCGTCGGAAGAATACCAGTAACTGCCGCCACCATCCGTACCAAAGCCGCCGCCCGAGCCTCCATAACCTGCTCCGCCGAAACCTCCAAATCCACCGGCACCGGCTTGCTGCTGTGCCCGTTTTTGTGCTTCAAATTCGTCGGCATGCTTCCAGTGTTCGCCGTATTCATCGTATTTCTTTCGTTTTTCAGGATCACTTAACACTTCATTTGCTTCGTTGATTGCCTGAAATTTATCCTTGGCAGTAGAATCGTTCGGATTCAAATCAGGATGATACTTGCGTGCCAATTTACGGAACGCCTTCTTTATGTCATCCTGCGATGCCTTTTTGTCCACCCCAAGGACTTGATAATAATCAATATAAGCCATAGTTTATAAATTTTATATTCTAAGAACTATAAAACAAATAATGCACCAACATTGTTTGTTTGAAGCTAAAATACGTAAACGAAAATTAAAAAGGATTTTATAGTATCGCAAGAATATAATAAACAGAGGTTTACATTTTATACAATCTTCTTTTCATACCCAACAAACACTAAAATAGTGTAAACGATATATAATGTCAACTAATTATTCAGCCTAAATCTTCCTTAAATTGGCAGAAACTGCTTTATTTGTATATAGATAAAAACATCTTTTATATAAGAAGTGCCAACCTTAAATTAAGAAAGCCCCCGTATGAAAAGTAACTATTGGCTCTTAACAGTAATATTAGCATTTGTAGCGCTCCCCGGCAAAGCTGACGAATGGATCAGAATTAACCAACTTGGCTACTTGCCACAGTCCGTCAAAGTGGCTGTATTTATGAGTGAAGAAGAAACTGATGTAAAAGATTACACATTGGTCGATGCCTTCACGGGGGAAAACGGTATGCACTTTTACCACTCCGAAAGCCACCGGAAAATTGGGAGGGATGAAAACCACCTGCCGATTAGATTTCAGCAATTTTCAGGAATCAGGAACTTATTATTTGAAAGCCGGAAAAGCCATATCCCCCCGCTTCCCCATCAATGCACAGGTTTATAATGGTACGGCAGATTTCCTGCTGAACTATATGCGCCAACAACGTTGCGGCTATAATCCGTTTTTAAAGGATAGTTGCCATGTGCATGACGGATACATCGTATATCACCCTATCAAAACCGGACAACATATTGATGTTCGCGGCGGTTGGCACGATGCTACGGATTATCTGCAATATACCACGACCTCCGCCAACGCCATTTATCAAATGATGTTTGCATATCAGGAAAACCAACAATCTTTCGGTGACTCCTATGATGCAAATGGGCATCCGGGCGCAAACGGCATTCCGGATATTGTAGACGAAATAAAATGGGGCTTGGACTGGTTGAATCGAATGAACCCCGCCTCCGGTGAACTTTACAACCAGATAGCAGACGACCGCGACCATGCAGGTATGCGCTTGCCCAACAAGGACGAGGTAGACTATGGCTATGGCCCGGGAAAAGGGCGTCCTGTTTATTTCTGCAGTGGAGAACCGCAAGTTCGCGGACAGTTTATAAATGCCACTACAGGTGTGGCAAGCACAGCCGGCAAATTTGCATCTTGCTTCGCATTAGGTGCTGAAGTATTAAAGGAATTTTATCCTGAATTTGCCGCACAAATAGGGAAAAAGGCCGATGCCGCCTATCAGGAAGGTGTCAAAAAGCCAGGTGCCTGCCAGACAGCTTCTGTAAAATCACCCTACATTTATGAAGAAGACAACTGGGTGGACGACATGGAACTGGGAGCTATGGAACTCTATAAAGCGACCGGTAATTCCAAATACCTTGACCAGGCTCTTGAATACGGACGCCGCGAACCCATTACCCCGTGGATGGGTGCCGACAGTGCACGCCATTATCAATGGTATCCGTTCATGAACATGGGACATTACCATCTGGCTACGGTTAACAACAAACGCATCAACAAGGAGTTTATCCGTAACATGCGTACGGGTATTGAACGTACATATGAAAAAGCGATGGAAAGTCCATTCCTGCATGGCATTCCATACATTTGGTGTTCCAACAACCTGACAACGGCTATGCTCACCCAATGCCGCCTGTATCGTGAAACCACCGGTGACGATACTTATGCCGAGATGGAAGCAGCTCTTCGTGACTGGCTATTCGGCTGCAATCCTTGGGGAACCAGTATGATTGTAGAACTCCCGCTATATGGAGACTACCCCTCACAACCACACTCATCCTTGCTGAATGCAGGAGTAGGCAGCACTACCGGCGGATTGGTGGACGGTCCCGTCTACCGCAATATTTTTGAAAGTCTGCGAGGTGTCAATATGACGGGTATTCCCGGTACTCCCGGACAAGATTATGAACGTTTCCAGCCAGACCTTATGGTCTATCATGATGCCATTCATGACTACTCCACCAACGAGCCCACTATGGATGGAACTGCCTGCCTCACCTACTATCTCTCTTCCATGCAGAAGGATGGCATGAAGCAAGCTAAAATACAGGAAGACAAGAATGTATACGTCAACGGAGGTATCATACGCACCGATCCTTCCAAGAAACAGATTACGCTTGTATTCACCGCTGCCGACAGAGCAGACGGCGCCGATGCCATTATCAGTACTTTGAAGAAACATAATATCAAAGGCGGCTTCTTCTTCACCGGCGAGTTTTACGACCTTTATCCCGATGTAGTGAAGCGTCTGCTCGACGATGGGCACCTGGTGGGCAGCCACAGCTACGGACATCTGCTTTATATGCCATGGGGAGATCGCGATTCCCTACTCGTCACGCGTGAAGAGTTTGAAAAGGATATGCTGAAAAGCTATGAAACTATGTGCAAGGCAGGAATTGAATACAAAGATGCACCTGTCTATATTCCGCCCTATGAATATTATAACAAAGAAATAGCTGCATGGGCAAAAAGCATGGGCATCCAAGTCATCAATTACACGCCCGGTACCATGAGTAATGCAGATTACACAACTCCCGATATGGGACAAAAATACCGAAGCAGCAAATTCATCTACGACAAGATTATGGAAGTAGAAAAGAGAGAAGGCCTTAACGGACATCTGATGCTGATACATTTCGGAACGGACGACCGCCGCACCGATAAATTCTATAACGGTTATTTGGACAAGATGATAAAAACGCTGAAACGAAAAGGATACACCTTTGTCCCTGTTCGCGAAGCAGTAGGCATATAAACCCCGCTTTAATGAGAAAAGTTGTAAAAGGTTAGTTAAGAGGTATCATGTAAAGGTATTTAAGGTAATATTCAATCGGTTTGTTTTCAGTAAACTTCCCCTCACCCCCAAGAGGGGAAAGTTTCAACGTTAAGCCCCCGCCTGTGAAGGTCGGGACTTTTCTTTTATTCCGAAATACCGACAACCAAACAGGCTGAAAAGGGGCCAAGCAAAAATCTTAGTTGGTAGAAGTTCTCTTCAAAACAGGAAAGAGATAAATCGGATACGCGGAATTATCATTAAACGATGATATAGTACTTCATATCCTCAGTAAATAGCACAGGTGCCGACATACTAATCGGAATACTGATAAAGTTTCAAGTCAAACTTTCCTACCATTACCAACAAGTGATCGAAGATATCGGACTGGATACGTTCGTATTCGCTCCAGACCTTGTTGCGTGAGAAGAAATAAACCTGTATAGGCACTCCATAAGTTGTCGGTTCCTGTTGGCTAAGAATCAAGTCCATATCCTGATTAACTATCGGAAGACTGCGCAAGTAGCGCTCAATATAAATGCGATAGAGTTGTGAATTAGTGGGTACCTCCCCTTCTGCCGGCTGATAATCAGCCATCAAAGGCACATCTTTACGAATGGCATCCAAGTCCTCAGGAGTACAGAACCTCAACGTAGTCATATCCAGGTAGATATTCTTATTTACCCTTCTACCGCCACTCTCCTGCATTCCCCGCCAGTTCTGAAACGAATTATTGACCAATGTATAGGGTGGAACGGTAGAAATCGTTTCGTCCCAATTCCTTATCTTCACTGTATTCAGTGTTATTTCTTCAACAGTACCATTGGCTGTACCATTGGGCAGTTGTATCCAGTCTCCGATACGCAACATATCATTGGCCGAAAGTTGTATCCCCGCCACAAATCCCAGAATACTGTCTTTGAAGACTAACATCAGCACCGCCGCCGATGCTCCCAATCCGGCAAACAGGCTCATAGGAGATTTATTCACCAACAACGCTATAATAATTATTCCTCCGATAAAAAACAGCAGCACCTGGAGTACTTGCACAAAGCCTTTCAGGGGACGATTCTTCTGCGTATCCTTTGCATTGTAAACGTCGAGCATCACCATCAATAGGCCGTTGATTGTAAACAAGACGGCTGCAATGATATATACCATACATATTTTCTGGGCAATATCCAGTATTTCCTTACCGTGTACAAAGGCCAGGGGCAACAGAAAGTAAACCAATATGCCGGGCAAAATATGAATGAAATGATGAATCACTTTGCGCTCCATCAGCAATGTATTCCACCGATGCGGAGCACGCCGGGTGTAATGTTTCATTCCCCCCACAAATATTGCCTGGCACAGATAATCCAACCCTATCGATACAGCTATCATCAATATGGCAATGATCGTTTCATCAAACATATTTGCAAACTTGGGATCTACCCCCCAATCAATGAGGATTCTATTCATCCAGCTTCCTAAACTCATCATATAATTTTGTTTTGTTATAGTCTATTAGCTAAAGAACAAATGAGAAGAGAAGATGTTTGCTTGCCTCCTCCAGCATGTAAACCGGATAATAAAATCAAGCAAATTAGAATACTGCACGAACCAATGCATAGACAAGTATGCCGATTATAGTAATTCCCCCTACCCAAACGGGCGCATAAACATGTTTGACATTGTCTTTCGGCTTGTACTTGCACAACAGGGAGAACAACCAATAACAAAGCGATGCTCCTATAGCGCCCACAATGCCGCCGACCAATAAATCACCGGGATAGTGTACCCCCAGATAAGAACGGGAGTAACATGTTAGCACCGCCCACCCCATAATGAACCAGGTAAGCGCACGGTTACGGAATAAATAAAACACAAAAAAGGCCAGTCCGAAAGTATTGGCCGCATGACAAGAAGGAAAACCGTAACGTCCTCCGCGATAGCCATTCACGATCTGTACAAATTCAGACAAGGGATTTTCAAGATTAGCCGGCCGAAGGCGCTCTGCATACGGACGAATCCACGTAGCACATGCCTGGTCGGCAAAAGTGATAGTCAGCGCCACGGCTATGACGCAGCCTAACGCCACTTTCCAATGCAGGTTACGGACTATCACATAAAATACAGCCGCATACATCGGTACCCAAATCCATCTTCCGCTGAAAGCATACATGAAGAAATCCGCCCATTCTGCACGCCATCCATTGATTGCGAGTAAAAGGTCGGCATCTATTTCTACCAACCTTGACAAAATATCAGTCAATATCATTTAATCCTCTCTTTATTACTATTATCATTCCAACACCGTTTTACATATCTCTCTATCACTTTATCACCTTTTCGCAATATCGTCATACAGCTTTTGCAGATAGGCTTGTCCTGACGGCAGATTCCGTCCTTTCTTCGTTCCCTCGTCAACCACCGTGCTATTTGCTTCATTATTAAAGATGAGTCGGTTGTCCGGCGTTACAAAGCCAAAAGCATCGGGCACGGTAAAGAAGGCAAAATGCGGAGAAGCAGGATTGAGCATATCTTTGCTAAAGGTAAATTCATTGTGAGGTAAAGAAAGTTGCGCCAGCAATGTGGCTGCAATATCATGCTGTGAGCCATAGGTATCGATGCGCCTGGGCCGACGCACTGCCCCGCCTGCCATCAACAAAGGAATCTGATAACGGTCTACTTCCTGGTTGGAGATATGTTCGGGATATGCTCCCAAATGGTCGGGCACAAAGACGATAACCGTATTCTTCCACTGCGGAAGTTCGCGGTATTGTTTCACAAAGTCGCCGATACAGCTATCGGTATAGGCAAAAGCATTCAAGCGCTCATTCTCCAGACGATGATAAGGAACTTCAAACGGCTCATGGCTACTGGAAGTCTGCATCACACGGAATTTAGCAGTGCGGTGTGTAAGTACGGAGTCCGCAGCCTCAGACTTTAAATCATTCAGCAACCTACGGAACACGAGATGATCGTGTACCCCCCATTTGCTCAAACGTTCTGATACGGGAAAGTCCTGGTCGGAAACAATATCTTCAAAACCCGATGACATCAGGTAAGAACGCATATTGGTGAAATCGGCATCGCCACCGTAATAGTATTTCGTACTATAACCGGCTTTCTTCAAGCTGCCGGCAATGGCAGGGATAGATTGCGTCTTACGGGGATATTTCATAATACTGGTAGTGGGCTGTGCCGGATAACCACTCAATATGGCAACCAGTCCACGGTCTGTACGGAAACTATTGGCATAGAAATTTGTAAAAAGAACACCTTCCCGTGCCAGGCTGTCCAGGTGTACTGCCACATCCGGTTCACCTCCCAAAGTCGTCATCAGCTTGGAAGAGAAGCTCTCCATTATCACAAAAAGCACATCAGGATGTTGTACCGTAAACAATGAATGCAACGAGTCTTGTACTTGCTCCAAAGAATCCACCTGCACCGCATCTTTCCCCAGAACGGCAGGATCGACCAAAACGGAGAAAATGCGGTCAGCCTCATCCGCTTCCATAAAACGATATTGCTTGCCGAAATCTTTCTGTTTGGAAAGAGACTCCATCAAGCTGAAAGCCGGATTAATCGCCGCATGGTTCAGGCGTTGATCGGCACTGAAATAAACTTTCCCCGTATTCATGGTGGACACCGTGAAACCACCACGGATAGGAATAAAAAGCAATCCCGTCAGCAATAGCATCAATCCCGATACGTTCACCGGACGGTAGGGCAGCTTCATCTGTTTGAAACTTCCCTTCTGCAGTAGCACTACATAGAATATTCCATAAAGCACCATAGCGTAAACCGCCATTGCAAGGATTCCTCCCAACACCATCCAGACGCTGACACTTGCCACCGCATCCTTCGGAGAAGAGAAGAAATAGAATAACGGCGTAGCATCCAACCGGAAGCCCCAATATTCATATAAGCCCAAATCGACAGTGAAAATTACGGAAAGCAGAATCGAGATAAAAAGGAAATAACCGCACCGGATGCGATGCAGAACGCCGGACAACGTCCAGGCAGAACAGATGAGAAGAAGACCGGGAATGGCTGTCAGATAACCTGCAAGAGACAAGTCCAAGGGCAATCCGTGCCAAATCACACTGAACCAGTCCGTCCATGAGATATCAGGATACAATGACCGGTAATAGAGCATGAAGAACGGTTTCTGCAACACAAAAATGCAAACAAACAAAACGTATGTTTTAAGGAATCCTATAAGCCTTTCTTTCATCGATGCTTTTCTTAAGTCTTTATATATTTGGCAAAAATAAAGTTTTTTATTCTATTTCCCGCCAATGTTATCAAGAAAAGCTGTGAAAGATAGGCTTTCCCGAGAATTTACTCTTCGCTAAATGGTACGTTTCAGGTATATGCGATCGCTTATCGTAGCCGGAAGCTCGTTTTCGTAGTGAGTGACCATAATCATCGTCTTGTCCCGCCGGCGGCAGAAGGCTTCGATGATTTTCTTCACACGCCGGCGATTATAGGTATCCAGCCCGTGCAGCGGCTCGTCGAGAATCAGCAGTTCGGGATCTTTCACGAAAGCACGTGCCAACAGTGCCAGGCGTTGTTCGCCACTGGAGAGTTGCAGGAAGGGCTTGTCTTTCAGCTCAGCAATCCCGAAGACATTCATCCACCATTCACAAGTAGCCATCTGGCCGGCTTGCGGACGTTTGTACAGGCCGATACTGTCGTGCAGACCGGAAGCGACAATTTCGATAGCGGGCAGATTCTTCAGATAGGCGCGGTGCATCTCCGGGCTGACATAGCCGATGTGTTTCTTGATTTCCCAGATGCTCTCACCCGTTCCGCGCTTGCGCCCGAACAGGCTGATGTCGCAGGCATAAGACTGGGGATTGTCGGCGCATACCAGGCTCAGCAAAGTAGATTTGCCCGCACCGTTCTCACCGCTCAACGCCCATTTCTGTCCACGCATCACCGTCCAGTCCAGTTCTTTCAGGATAGTGCGGTCATCATAACGGATACTGACTTTATTCAGTTTCACAACCTCGTCCGAGGTGAAATTCGTATTTTCATAAGGAAGGTCCATGATGCGCTGCTGCAATTCGCCGAAAGGCAGGGCATCGCCCTCCACATGCACAGCATCTTTTGCACGGAAGGCCTCCAGATAGGCCTCACGTTCCATTTTATCGCCCACACACTTATTCTCCACCGGAACAACGTGGGTGATGAAAGAAGGAATATCATCCAACATGGAAAGCACCAGTACGATTTGCAGGGAAGCAAGTTGCGTCAACTTTTCAAGCACCTTGAAAAGCAGTTCGCGCGTGGCGGCATCCAGTCCGATGAAAGGGTTGTCCATGACGAGAATGCGGGGAGCGGTCAGCAACGCCTTTGTCAACTGAAACTTCCGAAGCTCACCGCTACTGAGAAGAATGATTTTCTTGCCGAGCATCGGTTCGATGCGGAACAGGTCGAACAGTTGTTGCTTGAGCGTCTCGTCTTTTACTTCTCCCAACAGTTCGCGCACCTCGGGAGTGTCTTCCTGGTCGTGGGCATTCCAACGCTGTTGATAATAGTAATTGGCGTCGGCCGAACCGTACGTATCACGAAAGGCAATATACTTTATATTGTCGTAAGCGGTTTGCGTTGCCGAGGGACGGAAATCGTAGGTCAGCGTACCATCGCGCAGAGGATATTTACCTGTAAGCAAATCTACGAGCAAGCTCTTTCCTGCTCCGTTAGCGCCTACGATAGCGATATGTTCTCCTTCCAGAAAATCAATATCGACGGGCTGTGCCAGACGAACAAGCGGGTTGCGCGCTACGCCTCCCGCCATGTGTATAGTGTGCTGTTGCATCATTCAAAACGGTTTTTGTGTAATTGACGTTGCAAAGATACCAAGTTTTTTATTAAGTGCTGCATTATCAGGAAATGATAATTTGGCGGCGTAGCGCCGGAGCAAGGTTAACTTCGATGGTACAAGGTACTTCCTTGGCATACAGATACATGCATGTACCAAGAAATTTCCTGGTCTGGTACGAGGTGTACCTTACTATGGTACGAGCCGTACCTTACTATGGTACGAGGTGTACCATACTTAGGTACGAGCCGTACCTTCCTTAGTACAAACGATACCAAACGTTGGTACGAAAGCTACCATGCGGCAGAACAGCGTGCAGAAAAGGAACCTTTGCTCCGCTAAAAGCAGTAGTTAAGTAGTAAGTAGGAGATAGCCCCACTTATGGAAGCATTGATAATCTGGAGTATCCTCTACTTACTACTTAACTACTTACTACTTGACTACTATTGCGCTCCGCGCGATAAATTTCCATCTACAGTACGAACCGGCTCCTCATTACTACCTGCCAACAGCAATTACATATCCCTGCGGGTGAATTCAAGAAAGACGGCATCATTTATAGAAAATCAATGCCGATTGTGCCGGAACCGTTGCTTGCGGACCGTACATGATGCCCAAGCCTTGCTCACTGATAAACCCGTCACGGCAAACCAATGTATATTTCCCTTCGGGCACAGCCAATTTGGCAGGTTCTTTACGCGAATTGAGAATCACATAGATATCTTCCCAACTATCGCCTCCGGCATGTCCCTTCAAACGGTAGGCCACTACATTGCTGCCTTCTACGGGCAGGAACTCCAGGTGCCGGCGTACCTTCTCCGCATCTCCCAGGCGGAATGCCGGATGATGCTTGCGCAACTGTATCAGCCCTTTATAATAGGCAAACACATCGGCATTCCCGGTCTTGCGCTTCCAGTCGATAGCGTTGATGGAGTCGGGGCTCTCATAGCTGTTGTGTACGCCTTTCTTGTCGCGCATCACTTCTTCACCAGCTTGCATAAAAGGTACTCCCTGCGAAGTGAAGACTGCCGTTTGAGCCAGTTTGTCCAACTTGGCAAGTTCTTCGGGAGTAATGCCGGGAATACTGGATTTCAGCCTGTCCACCAAGCACATGTCATCGTGGCAGGATACATAGCTGATCATCTGTGCAGGCTGTTCGGCCCACGGCGCCTTGCTGTAGTTCACCGAGTCATAGTTCACTTGCGGATGCTTGATGGCGCCTGCGATACCAAACTTGATGCTCTCCTCCCCTCCCGGCAGTCCGGCAAGGAAAGCTCCCTGATGATTATCGTTGAACGGACCGCGCAGGGCATCCCGCATTTCATCGGAAAATGCAGCAATTCCGGGCATTTTATAGGTATTGGCCTTCATCGCCAATGAGTCCTGTGACATCTGTGGAGCCGATGCAGCCCATCCTTCACCATAAATAAAGATGGTAGGATCAACGGCCGATGCCGCTTTGCGTATCTCGTTCATGGTTTCTATGTCATGTATTCCCATCAGGTCGAAACGGAAACCGTCGATATGATACTCGTTTATCCAGTGAAGCACGGATTCTATCATGTATTTACGCATCATGGGGCGGTTGCTTGCCGTCTCGTTGCCGCATGCCGAAGCGTCGGCAAATGTTCCGTCCGGTTTCTGGCGGTAGAAATAGCCGGGAGCGGTACGTTCAAAGTTACTTTCGGTGGTGTTGAAGGTATGGTTATACACCACATCGAGCACTACACGGATGCCGGCTTTGTGCAATGCCTGTACCATCTGCTTGAACTCACGGATGCGCACTTCGGGTTTATAGGGATCGGTGAGTAAGAGCCGTCGGGCACATTATAGTTCTGAGGATCGTATCCCCAATTGTATTTGTTCTCATCGAGCTTTGTCTCGTCTACCGAGGCGTAGTCGTACGAAGGAAGGATGTGCACATGCGTCACGCCCAGGTCTTTCAGGTGATCGATGCCCGTGGCCAGGTTATCAGGGTTCACCGTGCCCTCCTCGGTCAGGGCAAGGAACTTCCCTTTATGGGCAATGCCCGAAGAAGGATCGACGGAAAAATCACGGTGGTGCATTTCGTAGATGATGACATCGGCAGGCGATGCCAACGGCGGGCGTCGGTCTGATGCCCATCCTTCCGGATCTGTCTTCTTCATATCAATGACAGCCGCCCGGCGGCCGTTCACTCCTACGGCTTTCGCATTGATGCCCGGCGTATCTCCCAGCCACTTATCATTAATCTTCACATTGAAAGTATAGAACTTACCGTTCAAGTCCCGCTCTACTTTGGCTGTCCACGTGCCTTCTTCCGTAAGCGTCATTGCAACCGTTTCATAGGCATGTCCGCCCTCACCGGCATCATACAGCATCAGGCGCACTTCATCGGCCGCAGGCGCCCAGAGTGCGAACTGCGTTGCGGCAGGTGTATACTCCATTTCCGTCAGTCTGCCCGAGCGGACAGGATAAAGTTCATAGGAAGTGTATTCCTTTTTGGAGGGAGCACAACTGACGACTGTCGTCGCAGCTACTCCGATAATGACAAGATTGTTTAACTTCATGGTTATCAGGTATTATTTTTTCTTTTATTTCTTTACTTTATCAGGATTCTTGGCTATAAAATCTTTCCAGCCGTGATACCCTTTCTCCACGGCAGGGCGCCCCATTTGCAAGAAGTGACAATAAGCGGCGGCAAGTCCGTCGGTGGCGTCCATAAACGTCGGCATATCTTCTTTGGGGAAACGGAGCATGCGTTGCAACATATCGGCCACTTGCTCCTTGGAGGCTTGGCCGTTACCGGTAATCGCCATCTTTATCTTCAACGGCGCATATTCCGTAATGGGGATGTCACGACTCAGGGCTACTGCCATTGCCACTCCCTGCGCACGTCCCAACTTCAACATGGATTGCACGTTTTTTCCGAAGAACGGGGCTTCAATGGCAAGCTCGTCAGGCAGGTAACTCTCGATGATACTCAGTACCCGTTCATGGATATGCCGGAGTTTCAAGTAATGGTTGCCGAATTTACGAAGGTCGATAATGCCCATGGCAATCATCTCGGGCTTTACACCCGCCACGCGCAACACTCCGTATCCCATAATGGTGGTACCGGGATCGATGCCCAAAATTATTTTTTCCTTAACCGGCTGTATCACACTATAATCTCCATCAATGTAGGAAATCCAATCACTTTATCCTTAAAGACTTTCAGCAGTTCTTCATTCAGTTTCACCCCCTGTTCCCGATGCCAGCGATGCAACCGGGCAGAATCTTCCACTTCAAACTGTACGGAGTAGCAGATGCTTCCTTCTTCTATATGACTCAGGATGCGTGCAATGCGCGGTGCATGCAGTGTACCTTGCTTTTCTACTTCGGGAAGATAGTATTCTTCCATCCAGGCGAGGAAGTATTTTTCCTGCCCTTCTTCTACGTGATAAGTAGTATTATATATAAGCATGTTTCTATTTTCTTTTTTTGTTTGGCAAACATAGCAATTATTTCAGAATAATGCATTATATTTGCGCCATCAAAAATGCAGGCAGTTCTGCAAACGTTAGCAACGGGGCGTTAGCTCATCTGGCTAGAGCGTAACACTGGCAGTGTTAAGGTGATCGGTTCGAGTCCGATACGCTCCACACAACAAGGTTGACCAATGACGGTCAACCTTGTTATTTTTATCCCCATCTCCGCTTCTTATCCCCCTATGCCGAGACAGCCTCTTCGACAAGTCCTATATTCCGATTTGCTTCTTCTTCAAATTAGGCAGAAAGCATGCCACCAACCCAATCAAGGGCATGAAGGCACAGACGTTGTACACCGACTCTATGCCGTACTTATCCGCCATTCCTCCCAACACCGCCGAAGCGATACCGGCAACGCCGAACGCAAAGCCGAAAACAACCCGGAAATCAGTCCCAACTTGTTGGGGAGCAACTCTTGGGCATACAGCAGTATGGCGGGAAAAGCCGACGAAAGCATAAAGCCCACACAGAAGCTGAGCAGTACCGTCCACTCCAGTCCCACATGGGGCATCAGCAAGCTGAAGGGGGCTGTTCCTACAATGGAGGCCCAGATTACATATTTACGCCCTATCTTGTCGCCCACAGGTCCGCCAACCAACGTACCGGCTGCCGTAGCCACCAGGAAGACAAACAGGAACAGTTGCGACTGCTGGATGGTGACGCCGAACTTATGTATCAGGTAGAAGGTGTAGTAGCTCGTCAGACTCGCCATATAGATGTACTTGGAAAAGATAAGTATCAGCAGAATGGTAATGGCAAACACGGTCATCCGTGAAGGCAAGGGGCGCTCCACTACTTTCCGGCAAGCATAGGACGCTTCTTGATATGGTTAAGATACGAACGGTACCAACGGGAAATGGGCAGCATCACCAGTATGGCCGCCAAGGCGACGATAACGAACAGGGCGATGTGCCGCCTGCCGTATGGAGCCACAAGCAGAGCTACCAACAACGGGCCGAGCGAACCGCCCAGATTGCCACCCACTTGAAACAAGGACTGTGCCAGTCCGCGTTTGCCTCCGGATGCCAGGAAGGTGATGCGTGATGCCTCGGGGTGCAGCACCGAAGAGCCGATACCGATTATAAATACGGAAGCCAACAGCCAATACAGGTTCGTGGCAAATGCCAGGTTCAGGATGCCGGCCAGCGTAAAACTCATGCCCATAGGCAGCGACCAGGGTACGGGGCGTTTGTCGAAAACCAGCCCGATGACCGGTTGGAACACAGATGCAGACATCTGGTAAACCAACGTAATCAACCCGATTTGTGCAAAGTTCAGCGACAGGTCTTCCTTGAACAAAGGATACACGGCGGTAATGACGGATTGGAGCAAGTCATTGAAACAATGTGAAACGCTCAATGCTATAAGGATAGGAAAAGCGATTTTGCGGGTGGGCGGTCTTTGAGTCTGTATCATTCTGTAGGTTGGTTTATCAAAATCGGGTGCAAAGGTACATAAAGAATTTAAAGATTATCGAGTACGGGCAATAATTCAAAATCGACTTTAGATTTTAAAGGGCGGATGCGCAGACGACACGGACCAATCGCAATACCGTACTTTATAACGAAAATAATATGTGGCGATTGACGGCTAAACAATGATAAAATTGTATCTTTGCACCGTTTTAGGCATTTAGAGAATAAATAATAACAACGATATGATAGCTAAAATCAACCAGCTTCTGCAAGAAGTGGAAGCACTGAAAGCCGCTAACGCCGAGGAACTGGAAGCGCTGCGCATCAAGTACCTCAGCAAGAAGGGAGCCATTAACGACCTGATGGCAGACTTCCGTAATGTAGCCGCCGACCAGAAGAAAGAAGTCGGCATGCGTCTGAACGAACTCAAAAACAAAGCGCAAGAAAAGATTGCCGCCCTGAAAGAACAATTCGAGAGCCAGGACAACGGTTGCGACGACCTCGACCTTACCCGTTCGGCTTATCCCGTGAAACTGGGTACTCGCCACCCGCTCAGCATTGTGAAGAACGAAATCATCGATATATTTGCCCGCATGGGTTTCAACATTGCCGAAGGTCCGGAGATTGAAGACGACTGGCACGTATTCTCCGCATTGAACTTTGCCGAAGATCATCCGGCACGCGACATGCAGGACACGTTCTTCATCGAAACTCACCCGGATGTGGTACTGCGCACACATACTTCTTCCGTACAAACCCGCGTAATGGAGACATCACAACCTCCCGTACGCATCATCTGCCCGGGCCGCGTGTACCGCAACGAAGCCATCAGCTACCGTGCACACTGTTTCTTCCATCAGGTAGAGGCTTTGTACATAGACAAGGATGTATCTTTCACCGACTTGAAGCAGGCATTGCTGCTGTTTGCCAAAGAGATGTTCGGGGCCGATACTAAAATCCGCCTGCGTCCGTCGTACTTCCCGTTCACGGAGCCGAGCGCCGAAATGGACATCAGTTGTAACATTTGCGGCGGCAAGGGTTGTCCCTTCTGCAAGCATACCGGTTGGGTGGAAATACTGGGTTGCGGTATGGTTGATCCGAACGTATTGGAGAGCAACGGCATAGACAGCAAGATATATAGCGGATACGCCCTCGGCATGGGCATCGAACGGATCACGAACCTGAAGTATCAGGTGAAAGACCTCCGCATGTTCTCGGAAAACGACACGCGTTTCCTGAAGGAATTCGAGAGCGCTTACTAATTAGTTGACAGTTGACAGTTGAGAGTTGACGGTTGCTATGCAGAATAAAAACATAGTTTCAAACTTTAAACTTTCAACTCCTAACTGTCAACTCCCAACTTCCAACTCCCCCAAAGGCCATGGCAAAAGACAGATTAATCACTCCCGGCTATTGCTTTATCCTTGTAGCCAACTTCCTGTTGTACTTCGGCTTCTGGCTACTGATACCGGTACTTCCTTTCTATTTGTCCGAGGTATTCAATGCCGGCACATCCACAATCGGCATTATCCTTTCCTGTTATAACGGTGGCGGCACTGTGCATCCGTCCGTTCTCCGGCTATTTCCTGGACAGCTTTGCCCGCAAGCCCCTGTATCTGCTTGCATACTTTATCTTTATGACGATGTTTGCCGGATACATCATCGCGGGTTCGCTCACGCTGTTTATCCTGTTCCGCATTATACATGGCGTGGCCTTCGGCATGGTGACCGTAGGAGGTAATACGGTAGTTATCGACATTATGCCTTCGTCCGGCCGGCGCGCGAAGGTTTGGGTTACTACGGATTGTCCAACAATATCGCCATGGCGGTAGGTCCGATGTCGGGACTCTTCCTGCACGATGCCGGCATGAGCTATACCATGATCTTCTGCTGCTCGTTGGGCTCCTGTATCGCCGGATTCCTTTGCGCTTCCTTAGTAAAGACACCCTACAAGCCACCTGTAAAGCGGGAACCGATTTCTCTCGACCGATTTATTCTCTTGAAAGGCATTCCGGCAGGCATCAGCCTGCTGCTGCTCTCCATTCCCTACGGAATGACAACGAACTATGTAGCGATGTATGCCAAGCAAGTGGGAATCAATGCCACCACGGGATTCTTCTTTACCTTTATGGCGGTGGGCATGGCTATCTCCCGCATCTTTTCGGGTAAGATCGTGGATAAGGGGAAGATAACGCAGGTCATTTCGGCAGGACTGTATATCGTAGTGTTCAGCTTCTTCCTGCTTTCTTCGTGCGCATATATTGTGCATTGGAATGTGATGATGTGCAACATTGTCTTCTTTGCCGTGGCTTTGTTTCTGGGCATCGGCTTCGGTATTATGTTTCCGGCATACAACACGCTGTTTGTCAACCTCGCCCCCAACAGCCAGCGCGGTACGGCTACCTCCACTTACCTGACCTCGTGGGACGTGGGCATCGGCATCGGCATGCTCACGGGCGGATATATTGCGGAAGTCAGCACTTTTGACAAAGCCTATTTATTCGGAGCTTGCCTCACCATCATTTCAATGCTTTATTTCAACGGCAAAGTGGCTCCTCACTATCATAAAAACAAATTGCGATGAGAAAGAAAGAACGTTACGAGAAGATTCTTGCCTGGTTCAGAGAGAACCGCCCGGTGGCTGAAACCGAATTACATTACGTCAATCCGTTCGAACTGCTGATAGCGGTTATTCTTTCCGCCCAGTGCACGGACAAGCGGGTGAATATGATTACGCCTGCCCTTTACCGTGACTTCCCTACTCCCGAAGCTCTTGCCGCCACCACGCCCGAAGTGGTGTATGAATACATCCGCAGCGTGTCCTACCCCAACAACAAAGCAAAGCACCTCGTGGGCATGGCAAAAATGTTAGTAAAAGACTTCGACAGTCAGGTGCCCGACACGTTGGAAGAACTCGTCAAGCTGCCCGGTGTGGGACGCAAGACGGCCAATGTAATCCAGTCCGTTGTTTTCAACAAGGCAGCCATGGCGGTAGACACGCACGTGTTCCGCGTGAGCCACCGCCTGGGACTGGTATCGGACAAATGTACCACGCCTTTCAGCGTTGAGAAAGAACTGGTGAAACAAATACCCGAAGCCGATATACCCATCGCCCACCACTGGCTCATCCTGCACGGGCGCTACGTGTGCCAAGCCCGTACCCCCCAATGTGATAGCTGCGGTTTACAATTAATGTGCAAATACTATTGCCAGAAATACAAAGTGACGGAGAAATAGCACTCATTTAAAATCTTGCCCACTAAAAAATAACTATTTCATAGCGAAAAGAAAGAAATAAATAGTAACTTTGCGTCCATAAAAGGAATTTAGTAACACTTTTAAATAATAAGAATATTATGACAATTGATCAATTTAACTTTGCCGGAAAAAAGGCGTTCGTTCGCGTGGACTTCAATGTGCCCCTGGACGAAAACTTTAACATCACAGATGATACCCGTATGCGTGCCGCTCTTCCTACGCTTAAGAAGATTTTGGCTGACGGTGGTAGTATAATTATCGGTTCTCACCTCGGTCGTCCGAAAGGCCCGGCTGACAAGTTCTCTTTGAAGCACATCCTGAAACATTTGTCGGATTTGCTGGGTGTTGAAGTACAATTTGCTAACGACTGTATGGGTGAAGAAGCTGTTGTTAAGGCTGCTGCTTTGCAACCGGGTGAAGTACTGTTGCTCGAAAACCTTCGTTTCTATGCTGAAGAAGAAGGCAAACCCCGCGGTCTTGCAGAAGATGCAACAGACGAAGAAAAAGCTGCTGCCAAGAAAGCCGTCAAGGAAAGCCAGAAAGAATTTACCAAGAAATTGGCTTCTTATGCCGACTGCTACGTAAACGATGCATTCGGTACTGCTCACCGTGCACACGCTTCTACAGCATTGATCGCCAAATACTTCGATAAGGACAGCAAGATGTTCGGTTACCTGATGGAAAAGGAAGTGAAAGCCGTTGACAAGGTGTTGAATGACATCAAACGTCCGTTCACCGCTATCATGGGCGGTTCCAAGGTTTCTTCCAAGATTGAAATCATTGAAAACCTGCTGGACAAGGTAGACAACCTGATTATTGCCGGCGGCATGACTTATACTTTCACCAAGGCTATGGGTGGCAAGATCGGTATCTCTATCTGCGAAGATGACAAAATAGATCTGGCTCTCGACCTGATGAAGAAGGCGAAAGAAAAAGGTGTAAACCTGGTATTGGCCGTTGACGCCAAGATTGCCGACGCTTTCTCTAACGACGCCAACACCAAGTTCTGTGCAGTAGACGAAATACCTGACGGATGGGAAGGTCTTGACATCGGTCCTAAGACCGAAGAACTCTTCGCTGAAGTTATCAAGAACTCCAAGACTATCCTTTGGAACGGTCCTACGGGCGTATTCGAATTTGAAAACTTCACTCACGGCTCACGTGCGGTAGGCGAAGCTATTGTTGAGGCTACCAAGAACGGTGCTTTCTCACTCGTAGGCGGTGGCGACTCTGTAGCTTGTGTCAATAAGTTCGGTCTGGCTGACGGCGTTTCTTATGTTTCTACAGGTGGTGGTGCATTGCTCGAAGCAATTGAGGGAAAAGTGCTTCCCGGTATCGCTGCTATCAACGAATAAGAAGGATCTAATTCATACAGAAGGCAGCCCTTTGAAAAAGGGGTTGCCTTTTTTTAATCACAGTTCCACACACATGAAACGAATTCTACTATCCTGTTTCTTTTTCTCTCCGTACATACATTGAAAGCACAAGACGCCTGCCTGAACGACATCGTAAATACATTGAAAGACCGTATCAGCCTCGCCGGCTATGCCCAGTTGGGATATACCTATGAAGATGCCGGCGGAAAAGCCAACAACACTTTCGACATCAAGAGAGTGATTTTCATGGCACAAGGCAAGATTACCGATAGATGGACGTGCTACTTCATGTATAGTTTCGCCAATACCGGGAAGATATTGGAAGCCTACACCGAATACCGCTTTCTGCCCCAACTGACTGCCCGCATCGGACAGTTCAAGACGATGTATACCATCGAAAACCCGTTGTCTCCCTGCGTGGTTGAATTGATTAACTGCTACTCGCAATCGGTCAACTACCTGGCAGGTATCAATGGAAGCGATCCGCTATATGGTTCTACTTCGGGCCGTGATATGGGCATCCTCCTCTACGGCGACCTCTTCGGAAAACTGATGAGGTATAATCTTGCCGTGATGAACGGACAGGGAATAAACATAAAAGACAAGAACAACCAGAAAGATATAGTGGGCAGTTTAGTGATCAACCCGTTGAAAT
>JARCFY010000294.1:0-35427 GCA_029233225.1 Lepidodactylus listeri | reverse complement strand
GGCTTCGGTGCGTAATTTACGGCCGCCGGAAGCAACGATCGAGACGTAGACTAAAAGGATGATAAAGGCTACTCCTCCGGCGATGTGCCAGCGGTAACGGTAATATACGGGTTTCTTTTCAATAGGTTTATCCATTATCTTATTTCATTAATTGTTCGTAATTGAATGTCAGTTCACGGCCTTGCTCGAAATCGTAACCGGTCATGCTGCGGAGTCCGTAATACAGGTTCCAGTAATTATATAAGGCATTGATATAATCCCTGCGTGCCCGGTCTTTCTCGGTGATGGAGGCGTTGAGGTCGAGGATGGTGGACTTACCCAGGAGGTATAGCTTCTGTGCAACATCGTTCCTGCGCTGGGCTGTCTGGTCGGTCTTTTGTGCAATGGCAACCTTATCGGCTTGCAGGTTGAACTGTTTGACCATCTTGATCACATTTAACTCGAAGTCGTTGCGTGCCTGTTCCACGTCGGTATATACTTTGTCGCGGTTGCTGAGAGCCACTTTGACTTGCCCTTTTCCGACTCCCCAGTCAAGGATAGGGATGCGGATGCCGATACTGACTAATTGCTGATCCAGAGGGCTACGGTAGGCCTCCTTCAGTTTCTCGTTCGTTTGGGTTAACCCGAATTGCATATACAGGTCGGCCTTAAATCCGCGTGACGCTTTGGCTACGGCCACTTTGTATTCGCTTTCGAGACGTTGACGCTGAAGTGATTCCGGTTCGGGATTGTTTTCGTAAGCCAGTTGGAGAGCTTGGTCTACCTTTACTTCAAAATGAGGTATATTCTCGCCGATGATCACCTGTAGCTCGGATGAATTGTTGATACCCAGATAGCTTCGTAATGCCTGGATGCAGTTGTCCATTTCGATACGGGCATTCATCTTGTTGGTCTGTTCCGTCAGCAAGTTTAACTCCAGTTGCAGCATTTCGTTTTCGGTGATGGTTCCGATATTGTAGCGGCCTTGTGCGTATTGATAGAGTGTATCGGCATTGGAATAATTATATTGTGCGATCTCCCAGTTTGTCTGTGCCGTGGCTAGCTGGAAGAACTGGTAAGTAGCTTGTGCGGCAACTAGTTCAAGCGTTTCCGTCAGGTTCTTTTTCGACTCGGTGTAACGGATCGGTTCGATTTTACGATCCCATTTGAATTGGTTGTATCCGAACAGGTTCTGTTCGTAACCGACCACGACAGGGGTGCTGTTATAGGAGCTTGTCTTCTCTGAAAAAAGATCCAGTCGCTGCAAGGCCGTTTTTACGAAAAGGGTACCACCTGTTAAAGAGACGTTCTGGTCGATCGTAAATCCTGCATCCACCATCAACTGATTACGGTGTACGAAACTTTCTCCTCCGTCCGGCAGGGTGACCGAACTGATCGACCGGTTCAGCGAAGGAGTGGAGGTGAATGTCAGACTGGGTAACTGTTGTGCCCGGAAAGTACGCCAGTTCCAGTAAGCCGCCCTGAATGAATGGCGGGCAGCGATTGCCTGGGGCGATTGCTCCTGAGCCATGTGAATGGTTTCGGACAACGTGAGACGTAATGTATCCTGCGGATAAGCCGAACCGATGGTCAGCAGGGCAAGGATAACGGATATTATGTATGTTCTTGTATGTGTCATGCTTTCTTAGATACAAATAATATGCCATGTTTATAAGTGATTGATAGATAGCTTGCAAGATGGTGTACGGGGAAGGTTGTTTAGTGCGTCTGCGCACAAAAAATGTTCGTATTCGCACGCGTGGCCTGTTGTTTTAATGCTTATCTTTGCTACGGATATTTCCGGTTCAGTCAGTGAGGGATCGTCACTCGAGTTAGTGACGATGCCTCACTCGGGTTAGTGACGGAGTCTTACCGGAGAGGAAGAAATAATCTGATAATAGTTTATTGTATGAAACAAGGAAAAATACTGATCATCGATGACAATGAGGATGTCCTCTTTGCCCTGAACTTACTGTTGGAGCCGTATGTAGAACAGATCCGTGTAACCACGCAACCCGAACGGATCGAGCATTTTATGGAAAGCTACTCACCGGATGTGATCTTGCTCGATATGAACTTTCGCCGGGATGCTATCAGCGGGCAGGAAGGTTTTTTCTGGCTTGAAAAGATAAAAAAGGCAGACCCTGATGCCGTTGTCCTTTTCATCACTGCGTATGCCGATACCGAAAAGGCAGTCCGTGCCATTAAAGCCGGTGCTACCGATTTTATTCCAAAGCCCTGGGAGAAGGAGAAATTGCTGGCCACTTTGTCTGCTGCACTGAAACTTCGGGAAAGCCGTACGGAAGTCCGTACCCTGAAACGGCAGGTCGCTGCTTTGGAAACGGCAGAAGAAGGCGGTTTTGAAATTATAGGTGAAAGTAATGTTATGCAGGAAATCTTCTCTACAGTAGAAAAGCTGCGCCATACGGATGCCAATATCCTGATTTTGGGAGAGAACGGAACAGGAAAGGATCTGGTTGCCCGTGCTCTATACCATCATTCGCCACGTGCCGGACAGGTTTTTGTGGGGATCGATCTGGGAAGTATTCCCGAACAACTTTTCGAAAGCGAGCTTTTCGGTTATGAGAAAGGTGCTTTCACGGATGCACGCCGGGATAAGCCCGGGCGGATGGAAGTGGCTACGGGCGGAACCCTCTTTCTGGATGAGATCGGAAACCTGAGTATGCCTATGCAGGCCAAATTGCTTACCGCGATAGAAAAACAACAGATTACCCGTCTGGGAGCTACCCGTCCCGTCTCTATCGATGTGCGCCTGATATGTGCAACTAATATGAATATACGGAGTATGGTAGAGGAAGGTACTTTCCGTCAGGACTTGCTTTACCGTATCAATACGATCGAACTGCATATCCCGCCTCTGCGCGAAAGGGGGAACGATATCCAGTTGCTGGCCGATTATTTTCTGACCCGTTATGCCCGTAAGTATAAGAAGGAGATCAAAGGCCTGAGCCGTGACGCCCGTACTAAATTGCAGAATTATGACTGGCCCGGTAATGTGCGCGAGTTGCAGCATGCCATAGAACGTGCCGTCATCCTGTCTGACGGGCAAATGCTGAAACCGGAGAATTTCATGCTTCAACCGTCTGCCGCCAGAAAGAAGATCGAGACGGAAGAACTCAACCTGAGTATCCTGGAGAAAGAAGCCATTGAACGAGCTCTGCGCCGTGCCGACGGAAATGTGACCCGTGCCGCTGAACTATTGGGGATTACCCGTTTTGCCTTGTACCGGAAACTCGATAAGCTGGGCCTATGAAACGGTATGTGATCCTGATAAAGATTATTCTGATCGTGCTGTTGTCGCTGGCAATAGCTTTCCTGCTGCTGAAAGGCCTGTATTTCACAACGGTTATGGTGGCGGCGATCCTGATCGTACTGGCTTGTTCTTTGTATTGGGATCAGCAGAAAACAATCCGCCGGATGGAGCATCTGATCGCTAATATCCATTATGGCGACCTGAATTTGTCTTTTCCGGTACCTTCATCGGATGGAGCGGAAGCACAGCTCACCCGTTCTATGAATGAGGCTTTAAACGCTTTCCGCTCACGGCTTTATAATTCTGTTGTGGCCGAAGCGGAAACGGAAGCCTGGCAGAAACTGATCCGGGTACTAACCCATGAGATAATGAATTCTATCGCTCCCATCATTTCTTTGTCGGAGACGGTTACGGAACGGGCCGAATCGAACGGAATGAACGAGCGCGATTATGGAATCATGCTGCAAGCCATACAAACGATCCACCGTCGTAGCAAGGGCTTGCTCGACTTTGTTGAGAACTACCGGAAACTGACCCGTATCCCGGCGCCGACCATGCAAATATTCCCTGTGTCCGCCTTGTTTGACGACCTGCAAAAGCTGGTTCCGGTGAATGGCATCCATTTCATTTATTCTATTAAACCGTCCGAATTGAGATTATATGCAGACCGGGGTATGATAGAGCAGGTGCTTATCAACCTGTTGAAGAATGCGGTAGAAGCCTGTGGCGACAGCCCTTCTCCCGAAGTACGTGTAGAGGCTTTCAGAAAGGACGGGATACCGGTCATAACCATATCGGACAACGGTAGCGGGATCGTGCCGGAAGCGTTGGATAAAGTGTTTGTCCCGTTCTTCACCACCAAGCCGGGAGGGTCGGGGATCGGGCTCAGTGTATGCCGCCAGATTATGAATCGTCACGGTGGTAATATCACGGTTACTTCCGAAATGGAAAAAGGTACCGTATTCACGATGCTGTTTCCCGGAACACGTGCTTTGTAAACTGCTGTTACAAAAGATCTATAATCTTCTTTTTCAGATTGTTCGGTTTGATAGGCTTCGCTACATATCCGTTGAATCCGCTTTGGCTGACTCGCTGTTCATCTTCGGCAAAAGCGAAAGCGGTAACGGCTATGATCGGGATTATCGTATTGTCCTTACGTATTTCCTCTGTTGCCTGATAGCCGTCCATGATCGGCATCTTCAAGTCCATCAGGATCATATCCGGATGATATTTTCGATATAAATCAATAGCTTCCTGCCCATTCCAGGCATGTAGCAGGTTGTAATCTTTCAGGATCGCTTTGATTAAAGTATAGTTGCTTTCATTGTCTTCGGCGATCAGCAAAGTAGCGGTTTTATTATCGGTCGGGCTTTCTGTGCTTACCTCTGTTTTATTCGTTTCGGCAACAGATACATGAGACTCTTCAATAACGGTGTCAGGCAGTGTGAACCAGAAAGTAGATCCTTGTCCCAGTTCGGAATCCACTCCGATCTCCCCGCCTAATTTATGTACGATCATCTGGCAGATAGACAAGCCTAAACCGGTTCCCTGTGCAAAGCTATCCAGTTTGACGAAGCGTTGGAATACACTGTCTTTTACGTCTTTATCTATGCCGCATCCGGTGTCTGATACGTAAAAATACAGATTGTTCTCTTTGTGTTTGTAACCGAAGTATATGCTGCCTTCTTTCGTAAACTTAATTGCGTTATTAATAAAGTTGGTTACTACCTGCGACAGGCGGTTCTTATCCGTCCTGATAATACAGTGAGGAAGTTTTTCAACGAATGAAACCTGTACGCCGTCAGCCGCTTTCAGCCGTGAGGTTTGTTCGATGTCGCATAACAACTGGTTGATATCGATATCGGAATAGACAAACTCAAGCGTATTGGCCTCGATCTTCGATAAGTCCAGAATATCGTTGATCAGCTGTAACAGTAACTCATTGTTATTGTTGATGATATTGATGTATTCGTCACGTTCTTCATAATTCTCTGCCATTGCCAGTAATCCGGAGAAACCTACGATCGCATTGAGCGGGGTACGGATTTCATGGCTCATATTAGCCAGGAAGGCCGATTTCAGGTGATCGGACTCTTCCGCTTTCTCTTTAGCCACGCGCAGCTCGCTCTCAACGATTTTTTGCTGTTCCAATGAGTTCATTAGCATGTCTTTCAGCCTGTTGGTTCTGAACAGGAACAACAGGATCATTAAAAGGAAGATCAGCAAGATACAGGCAACGATCAGCAGAATCTCGAATCTGTATTTTATAAACAGATTGCCTTCGGTATTAATCAGGATGGAATTGGTCGGCAGAATGTTCTTATCGATGTTAAATTCTTTCAGTTTTTGGGCATCGAAAGTATAGACATTCGGAATATTGATCGCATGCAAATCCTTTTGTTGTATCTTACCGGCCTGTATATCGATAGCCTGTTTAGCCAGGTCTTTTCCGATCGGCCTGTATTCAGGGATATAACCGCCGATAGCCCAGTGGCTCAGTCCGGTGGAAGTTAAGGTAAATGCCGGTAGAGTGGGGTTACTCGACATCATGGTGTAGGTGGCATTGCCTACATAATAACCGTCATTCACGTCGACACGCCAGGTACCCAGTAGGATAGCTGTTTCTTTAGGCAGTTTCTTAATTTGTTCGATGATGGTGTAGATATTATTTTTCCGGCCATCCAGCAAGATCAAATTCAGATCGGGGAATGTTTTCATATCTTTCTTCACCAAAGCCTGTAAAGCGATACCGCCATAGCTGTTGTCTGTCACCAGGGCTATGTTTTTGGTGGTGGGATAAAGGCCTTTAATCAGTTGGATATTCTTGTTAACATCATAGGTATATAAGAATCCCGACAGGAAATGCCCCTGGCTGATATACCTTTCTATATCGATGCTTTCAGGATCCCATTCGGAGAGCACTTCACTTGAATCAGGCAGGATAACCGCATTGCTGCTCACCATTCCGCATAAGATGGGTATTCCTTTTAAAACCGGCTCATCCTGCGACAAATAAGAAGACCAGGCTTCCTGTCCGAGAATGATGGCAACCTTCGGGGTATTTTCATTCTTGTATTTATTGAGCAAAGCATTCATTTTGCTTTTCCACAGGGGGGCTTCCGGCAGGCTCTTACAGTTCATGTTTTCGATAATAACGGGAGCGGTTCCGCCCAACCGTTTATATTCTTCCATGAATTCGGAAATATTCTGGGTTGTGTTCCGGGTATCCGGATTATACGAACTGATAATGAGGATCGGATGAACCTCTTCGGCTTGTGTCGGGGTAACACATACAAGACACACAAGTGTGAGCAGGATTTGTATGTGGCATATAATATTATTTAGAACTGCTTTGTGCATTGATTTTCCCCAGGCAAATTATTATTTGTTTTTCCCGGCTACAAAAATAGGAATAATTTACTATCTATTGCAGAACTATGGTTAATAAAAAACAGAAGAAAATCAAGGCTATTATATTTCAATCAGGATGCCGATACTGGGTAATAGCGTTCCGGTCATGCGCTCTATCGGTTTTAATTCATACCGTTGCTTCTCCCGAGGGGCTTCGGGGTTCAGTATTTTCCCTGTTTTGATATAGACATCCTGCTCTTTATACTTCGAATTGAGTACGTTCTGTATGTCGATATATAGTCCGAGCATCACCTTTTTCAGATAAAACGTTTTGTCAACACGCAAGTCCAGCTGGGTGAACGCTTTCAAACGTTCGCTATTGAAGCGGCTGTAATCGTAATAAAGACTACCGCTGGCATCCCATGCCTCTACATAACTACTTTTTTCTACGTCATAGGGAGTATAAGGTGCACCGCCTACAACCCTGAACTTCGCTCCTACATCCCAGTTTTTAGGAAGTGAATAGGTGCCGCTGAAGGTTAGCAGGTGTTTGTTATCCCATGCGGAGGGCAGGTATTTCCCCGTGTTCCGTCCATCTTTATATTCGCTGCGGACATAGGTATAGGAGGCGATGAAGGTAAGACCTTTGTAATTATACCAGCGTCCCATCAATTCGACCCCATAGGCACGTCCGGTAGCAGTGGCGGTTACGGCTTCATTTCCCAATACGCCGTAATCTGTTCCTTTGGATGCCAGAGGAATACTGTCGATAACCGACATCGGGTAATGATCATAGTGCTTGTAGAATCCTTCCGCAGTGAATTTCAGGTAAGAGGACGGACGGTATTCCAGTCCCAGTCCGGCCTGGTCGCTACGGATGTATTGCAGTTCGTTGGCTTTGTTCACATAATTGCCTTTCTCGTCCTTGAACCCCATGACGGTATAAGGGGGCAATTCGTAGTAACGTCCCAGATTGGCATTCAGATACATGTCTCCAACCAGGCGGTAAGACAGCGAAAGGCGTGGCGACAGCTGATCGAGCATATTATTCATTCGGGATGAATAATTGTTGGCATCCGTACGCAGCCCCAGTGAGGCGGTGAAACGTTCGTTCACGCTTTCGTAGATCGCGGTAGCATATAATCCCCATTTCCAGATCCCCAGGTCTGTCTGGTAGTTGATCTCTTTCGGTATCGTGGTGAATTGTTTCTGGAAAGTATTGTTCGTATATTCCGAATAATCGATGTTCCCCCCCACATGCAGTTGGATATAAGGCAGGCGGAAGATATTCTCACTGCGGAACTTGTTTTCTATTTCATCCGAACGGTAATTCAGCGTGAGGTTTGCCGGTGAGCTCTCGTCATTATCACGATACTTGATGTTTTTATTGTTCATCTGGCTGCGGCTGACAATAAGCGAGTAGATATTACGACCGGTATAATGCTTATACACAGCCCCCAGCGTATAGGTTTTCTGTTTGACAACCGGCAGATAAGCCAGGATATACTGGTTCTTTTCGCTCATATCCTTCATTCCGGTATTCAGCTTCATATCGTCTATCGCGCCGAGCCCGAGAAAGGTCAGCTCGTTCTTCTTGTCGAAGGCATGCTTGATCTTGAACTGGGCATCCGTAAAGGTCGGAAGGAAAGGCAAACCGATCATATCGAACAGGAACTGGAGATACGAACGGCGTACGGAAACCTGATAGGTCGTTTTATCTCCCAACGGGCCATTAGCCGATACGCCCACATCGGAAGCGCCGAGTGTACCCCGCAGGGAGAACTTTTCTTTATTCCCGTCCTGCAACTTAAAGTCGAGGACAGAACTGAGCGCATTGCCCCTGGCGGCAGGAAAAGCTGCGGAATAGAAGTTTACTTCGCGCACAAAGTCCGGATTGATGATGCCGACCGGCCCTCCGGAAGCCCCTTGCGTGGAGAAGTGATTGATATTAGGTATCTCGACCCCATCCAGAAAGAAACGGTTTTCGGACGGGCCGCCCCCTCTTACCATCAGGTCATTGCGGAAGGCGGCAGTGGATGCCACTCCGGGAAACGATTGTACGACACGCGAAATATCCCGGTTTCCCCCCGCACTCTTTTCTATCTCCTTAAAACCGATAACACGCAGGCCGAGCGGGCTTTCTGCCGTTTTACGGAAAGGGGAAGCTACAATATTCACTTCCTGCAGGCTTTCGCTGGAAGTTTCAAGTTCGACCGGGAAATAGATATCCTTGTTGGCCACCCGGAACTCTGCCGTAACGGTCGGTTTATAGCCGATGAAAGAGGCCTGGAGCCGATAGCTTCCGGGAGCAACGCCAGTGATCTCGAAGTTTCCGACAGAATCGGTTGCCGTCCCTGTGATGTGTTCCAGATCAGTACGGTAGCATAAGGGATCGGTTCGCCGCTGGCCGTTTCTTTAACTACTCCCTTTATCGAATAGTTGTTCTGGGCTTGTACAAGCACGGAACAAATAGCGAATAACGATAAGAAGAAAAATATGCGTTTATACATGAAAGCCTGTTTTTGGGCAAAGATACTATATCTCATCTTTTGGCGGAATTAATTCAGCTCATATTCTATATATGAAAGTTTAATTCTTCTATAACAAAGCCCCGATGGACGAATCCACCGAGGCTTGCTTTTTGTCTGTTTTCGCTCTTCACAAAGGTAGAACAGAAAGAACTTTATTTCACTATTTTAATATTAATACTGACCGCTCGTTCGCCTGTCGCAGGGTAATTGGTTGGGGGCGGTTCGCGAACCGCCCTTGCCACGCAGTCTAATTTAAATTTATTGATTATAAAAAGTTTCTATTATTTTACGATTGCCTTTACAGCTGCTTCACCTTCTACGGCTACTACTACGATACCTGCAGGAGCAGCGATGGTAGCGTTGTCGGAAGAAAGAACTGTGTTAGCGATTGTCTGGCCAAGAACGTTGCTGATAGTAACTTTCTTACCAGCTGCACCGTTGATAACAACTTTACCTTCCTGAGCGATTACGCTGATAGAAGAAGCTGTGATATCTTCGTTAGCAACAGGGTTGCCTTCGTAGTTTTCTTCGATACCGAATACGTCACCGTTTTCGAAGTCTTCTGTTACAACCAATGCACCGTTGATCCATCTCAGGTAACCTTCGTTAGATACATGAAGATCATCAGCATCTTCTCCGGGATTATAGTTTTTATACTGAGTCTGAATCTTGAATGTCTTAGCATCAGCATCAACATAACGGAAAGCAAACTTAGCTACATTGAAGTCCGGAGTATCCATTGCCAATTTAACAACTTCACCACCCTGACGAGTTACATATAATGTATCATCTGCATGGATACCTTCTACGAACGACAGTTTTGCACGTTTGTCGGCACCTACTTCAACTTCGTCAATATACGGGTTGTTATGGATATGTTCTTCACCATACACATTAGCTGTATCGATCAGGTTGATCAGGAAGCGACCATAAACAGCTCTGTGTTCTTTTGCGTCAGCACAAGGGCCATTATGTTCTTTTCTCCATTCGTCAGTGTTGTGTTCCGGGTTGTACGGGCAATAGTAAGACTTTTCAGGATCTACATTTACAGCCAGTAAGTACTGGTAGCAAGTGTTCAATTCGCCGTTAGCATCTACGCGGTTGATATAAGCAGTATCTGCAAAGATAGCCGGGTTTACTTTGAACTGATTAACGTTATCGATATTCAGGAAGCTCAACGTATCTTTCTCTACAACAGACTTCTTATCCAGTTTTTCGTAAACAACCTGTGAGTTGTTTTCGTCACGGAACAATTTGATTGTATCACCCCAAGCCGCAGCAATTTTATGGTATTCAGGAGCATCTGCTTTTTCAACAACCATCAGAGAGTTTGCATTCTGATCGTAAGTTGCTACGCGAGAGATAACACCCTTGTTGGCACTGTTGCCACCTAATACTTTGTTTGTACCAAGAGCATCAGTATTTGCATTTACAGCCATGCTGAGTTCAACGAAGTTGTAAGTGTTATCCGGTTTCATCTTCAGAGCGAACTTGATAACTTCAGTTTCATTCACATCGTTGTTTTCCTTGTAATCTTCATTGCAGTAATAAAATTCAAAGCCTTTACCTGTTTTGTAAGAAACAAATTCTCTGTTAGAAGCGTTCTGGAATGTATACGGAAGAATGAACAAAGTATCTTTTACTACATCTTTATTCTTTGCATCAGTTACAATCTTACCATCTATCAGTGTAGCGAATACCAAAGGAACTTTTACAGTATCAACTAATGTATATTTACCATCTTCATCTGCTTTTGTAGCCAAACGCAGGTTCCACTTCTGAGCATTTTCTTTTTCAGCCGTCATACCGATCTGGTGACTAGCCTTGTCAGTATGGTTTTCTACGAAGTAAGCATGGTTGTTACCCTCAACGGCATGATACTGCCCCAGGTAGTAATTTACATTTCTCAACGCATTCGGAGTAGACTGCATATAACCGTCGAAGTTAGTAGTCTTGCTTAGAGCAGTTGTAGTCAGAGTTACTAAATCGGATGTGATATTAGCAGATCCATCACCAGCTGTGACAGTCATAACAAACTTATTACCTACTTCACGCAACTGAACGCCCGTAAGTTTCTTAGTAGCATCTTCACGGTTTGTCAGTTCAAATGTATTATTATCCTTATCTGCATTAGTTACAGCCCACTGTGCTTCAGGTAATGTAGCGCTTGTACCTGTGATGAAATCAGCTTCTACTACAGCTTCTGTTTCTGCTGCAGCTTTTGTTTCTACTGTATTTTCAGTAATAGCCAACATACCGCCTAACTTATATTTTTCAGCAGATGCAGTATTTGCTTTTGTATCAGCATAAGAGAAGCTCAGATACTGGCCTAACAACTTCTTAACATCGTAGATGTTGCTTCCTTCCAATTTGATGTACGGGAGTTTAGTATCTTTATTTACATCCTGATTAACAGTCAGATAATATTCTTCAGATACCTTAAAGATATACAGAGAGCCTAAGCTACCTACTTTTACTTCTTCAATCAAAGCAGGATCTCCAAGTGAATAAATAAATTGGAAACCTGTTTCGTAGTTAGCACCATTCTTGGTAAGTTCTGTTGGTGTAATCCAAACGAACTCACCTACAATAGGAGAAGTAGCGTCGAATGTCTTTGTCTTATCCAATGCAAGAAGTTTAGCACCCTTAGTTTGTGTATTATTGTTATCCCACAATTGTACAGATGTTTCACCTACATTAGAAGCTTTAGTAGCTATCGGATACATTGTCTTGCCGAATACATCGATATCTTCGATCGCTTCTTTACCATCTTTGCTGACTTTTACAGTCATTTCAAAGCCCGGGCTATAGACAGCGTCCAACTGTGCCTGTGTCTTAGCTAACTGGAATGCATTGTAGAAACCGAAAACAGCAGGCTCATCACCTAAAGTTCCGTTGATCTGAACAAAGTCCAAACCTTTAGACAATGTAATACCTTGTTTAGAGTAAACAGCATTTGCTTGATGTTCTTCAAAGGCTACATAATTCTTATCGCCATTCTTTGCCAAGCTGGTGAAAGTATAGTACGCTTTATCTCCAAGCGTTTTAGAAGAAACACTCCACAAATACTTTTCATATTCTTTCGGGTCTCCGTTTGTAAGATCGTCATTCAATGTGATATTATCCACAGTGTTAGACTCACCTGCTTTCAGATATTTAGTCGTAGCACCTTCCTGCAAAGAGATAACAACATAACCGGAAGGAGCATTCAATATTTGCAACTTACCTGCTACAACATTTGAACCACCTGCGATAGTTACTTCAGCTTTCGCTTGGGCGTTTGCTAATACAGCAGAAGCAGACATCGTTAGATCTGTCAAAGCTACTGGAGTTGCACTATTAGTTGCTGTAATTTTCTGGTCTTTAATACCAAAAGAGGTAGCTTTATCCGTTTCAACCAATGCATACACTAGCTCACTAGCAGATTTTGCTGAAAACCCGCTTGCTGCAGGTGTTGACACTTGCAAATACTTAGCCTTTGCATCCGCATTTTCAGCAGCAACAGAAACTAACTTACCATTTTCCCATCTCCAAGATGCTTTAACAGCTTCTCCGGCTTTCGGTGCAGCAGTCATATCAGTCTTAACATCGCTACCACTTACATAAATATAGTTTGCACCAACCTGGAAATATACAGGAGCTGCGAAGTTAGGAGCTTTTACGTCATCCGTAAATATCAACTTACCCTGATCATCTACATTCAAGTCAAAACCGGGGACTTTTGAATCGGCGGCGTAAATAGCTAAATCAATAGCTGTTGCACCACTTGTAGCAGCCGCACAATCGAAAGTACTTCCTAATTTCAAATAGGCATTTGCAACCACCTTTGTATTTGATCCAACTGTCTCTTTTACCTGAAAATAGTTCTTACTGCTAGATTCAGCCCAAACAAAAAGGACTTTCAAATTATTAGCGTCTGGAGTTCCCAGTGAGGGAGCAGTAGCAACAGATGCATTAGAAGCAATCACATAATTAGTTCCTGCTTTCAAATAAAAACCAGCAGCTGTGTTACCAGGAGTCTTGTACTCGATAGTCCATACAGAAGATTCTGCATCTGGCGTTAATGCGCCATAAGTCAATGTAGTTCCACTATAAGTAAGAGCATTCGTAAAACCTGCATCTTCTGCAGTAATTCCGCTTCCGACTAAATAAGACTGAGTATGAAGGGGGGTCTTAACTGTCACCACCTTTGCATCCAGCGTCGTCCAAGCCCCGGCTGCCAGAAGGACAGCCATAAGTGTAGAAAACTTTTTGTTCATAATCTTTTAAAATTAATTGTTTATAAATTAGAGTAAAAAAACCAACAACTAATTTTACGGAGGGTGAGAATACCCTCGCGAATGATTATGAACAGGCATAAAAAAGACGCGAACGTATTGCTCATTATCAACTCTAAGGCATCTGGAAAAGCCCCGTATGGTGATAATGAAACAATAGCCCGCGCCTATACGATATAATATAATCCACCACAAAGGTAGATAAACTCATACGTAGTCAGCGCAAGCATTTACTGTCCATTATTCCCCCATACTTAAAATTTTCCAGATTTTTAGAGTAGGAATAATCTTCGTAAAATACTTACATTATATAATTGAAACCGTGTATCGCGGGCCGCTGCTCGCTACGGAATCGTTGCAAAGGTAAAGAGGTTTTCCGAATCAACAAGGAAAAACACCCATAATTTTCCGAAATAGGTGTATTATCGGACGAAACAACACGATTTATGCAACATATCCCCCCGTTTAGAGGATAACCAGTACGACACAGGGCAACCGCACCAAAATGATCCTGTTTCAGTTCTTGACGAGATTTGAGTCTGATGATAGTGTCGTTTGTAGGGGCGGGGTTTGCCCGCCCGATTGTGACGGTGCAAAACCCTGCAAGGGTTTCATGTGAATAACCGGGGGTTGCAAACCCACGGATCAGGATCTGTCTCTTGTCTTTCAGCCCCGAAGGGGGTGAACTTACAAACCATAGATACCAGGTTGACCCCTTGCAGGGCTCACCGCTCATGCATCTTCTGTACCGGGGGATTACATCCCCCGGTTATTCACATGGAACCCGTTCCGGGTTCTTGGGCGGGCAAACCCCGCCCCTACGAGGCCTGTTATATAGGCTCACTTTCTAGTTTTGAGCCTCGCTTTTTCTATAATATCTACAACATCTACAACTATGCTAGTAACATTATGTAAATAACAATATTACATGGTGGTGGTAGATGCTTTTGCATCTACCACTTTTCTTCGCTATCTACCACTTTTGTGCCTTTTATGCTATTAAAAGAAGAAAGGGGTAGGGAAAGAGAAAAAGTTTCTCCCGGAGGAAACAAAAGTTTCCACTGCACAAAACTAAAGTTTCTTCCGGTATAAACTTTAGTTTTCACCTGAGAAAACTTTTGTTTATAAGGCAGAAAAACTAATGAATCAGGTCGGATAACGGTGACGGGCATAAAGGAAATATGGCCCGAAAGTGTAAGATGAGAATGTTTTTTTCTCATAAAAGCCCTAAATAGTGGCAGATAAAGACTTGTGGTGGTAGATCTTTTTTTTATCTGCCATCACCACGCAATTAATTGATAAATAAATGATTACATCAGTAGTGGTAGATGTTGTAGATATTTTGTGTAAAACATTATTCATTCTTTAGTGATTGTTTTGCTTTGATGTATGATTCACTATTTGGTAGCATGAATGTTCCCGGGGCGAGCATAGGAACGGGCGGATGAAAATACCTGAACAAACCGCCTGATTCCCGAAAAAAGTCCTAACTTTGTGATAACTAATAAATGTATTCGTTATGGAACAGCAGGACAGATATATTCGTTTCGATTGGGCAATCAAGAGGTTGCTCCGCAACAAAGCTAATTTCGGAGTACTCGAAGGCTTCCTGACCGTACTCCTCAACGAAAAAGTGACTATTGTCGAACTACTGGAAAGCGAAGCCAACCAGCAGGAGTCTGACGATAAATTTAACCGGGTAGACATTAAGGCGAAAGACAGCAAAGGCGATATCATCATCGTCGAAGTACAACTGACCCGCGAACTCTATTACCTGGAACGTATCCTTTACGGGGTGGCGAAAGCGATCACGGAACATATCTCTTTGGGAGAACGCTATTATGCCGTAAAGAAAATCTATTCGATCAGTATCCTGTATTTCGATATCGGCAAGGGAAGCGATTATCTGTATCACGGACAAAATATCTTTACCGGTGTCCATACGGGCGACCGCCTGGAAGTGAGTGTCAAACAAAAAGACGCCCTGATCCGTAAGCTTCCGGCCGAAATATTCCCCGAATATTTCCTGATCCGCGTAAACGAATTCAACCAGGCTGCCATCACTCCGCTCGAGGAATGGATAGAATATCTGAAAACCGGTTGCATTCGTCCGGACACTCAGACACCCGGTTTGCAGGAAGCCCGCGAAAAACTGATCTATTATAATATGTCCGCCGCCGAACGCCATGCTTACGACGAGCATCTGAGTGCCATCATGATTCAAAACGACGTGCTGGATTCGGCTAAGTTGGAAGGAAAGATTGAAGGGAAAGCTGAAGGAAGGATCGAAGGGAAGATCGAAGGGAAAGCTGAAGGGCTGGTTGAAGGGAAAGCTGAAGGAAAGATAGAAGGGCTGGCTGAAGGAGAAGCTAAAGCGCAACGTCTTATTGCTGCTAATTTAAAAAAGCAGGGAATCGATGCGGAAACGATCGCCCAATGTACCGGTCTGTCTGTTGAAGAAATTGGCGAATTGTAGTTTATTCGTACTTCCATATTTTCTTTACCTTTGCTTAAAATCTGAATAAAATGAGGCAAAATCTTATAAAGCGGGAATTGCAGGAAACGGCAGACGGTAGCCATACCTTATTTATTCCCGAAATGGACGAGCATTATCATTCTGTGAACGGGGCGGTACAGGAGTCGCGCCATGTATTTATTGAAGCCGGATTGCATCATCAGACTAAAAAAGATATAACTGTTTTCGAGATCGGTTTCGGAACGGGACTGAATGCTTTTCTTACGCTACTCGATGCAGAAGAGAATAACCGTACGGTAAACTATTACTCCATCGAACTCTATCCGCTCGAACCGCAGCTTGTACAGGCTCTGAACTATGGCGAAGTGATCTGCCCCGGAAAGAAAGAACTGTTCAGTGCCTTGCATGCAGCCCCGTGGAACGAACCCGCAAACATCACCGGTCATTTTACTTTACATAAGATACAAGGCGACAATAACAGCTGCGAACTGCCCGGAGGAATAGACCTTGTCTATTTCGATGCTTTCGCCCCCGACAAGCAACCCGAAATGTGGAACCAGGAAATATTCAATAATCTATATGCACACATGGCGGAAGGAGGTATCCTGACCACCTATTGTGCCAAAGGAGTAGTACGGCGTATGATGCAAGAGGCCGGGTATTCCGTTGAAAGAATACCCGGCCCCCCGGGAAAGCGCGAAATGCTTCGTGCTATGAAGTAATTATAAAAGTGCGTCGATCTTAGCTACATAAGCAGGCTTCTGTGCTGCACCAACTTGTTTGTCAACCAGTTTCCCGTCCTTAAAGAACAGTACTGTCGGGATATTACGGATTCCGAACTGGGCAACTACGTCATTGTTGTTGTCTACGTCCATCTTTCCGATGGTAACTTTACCTTCATATTCGGTAGCCAATTCATCGATGATCGGGCCTACCATGCGGCAAGGGCCGCACCATTCTGCCCAAAAATCAACGACCATGGGCTTGCCAGAGTTTACCAACTCTTCAAAATTTGCATCTGTAACTTCTAGTGCCATAATTATATATCTAATTTAAATTGTTCCCATTTGAGGTGCCAAAAGTACTAATTCTTTCTACACCGCACAACTTTAGCCATTAATTTTGAAATCAATAGTTGAATTCTCCTGTAAGAACTCTATCAGCTTACCTGTTACATTCAGCCGGATGTTCTGCGAGAAGAAACTTTGTGAAATATTATGCTCTCCGTCAACCACTCTAAAATATAACAAGCTCTGTCCCGGATTGTTTTTGATCAGCACCGATAATTCATTGACTGTGGCTCGTCGAGGTCGTGGATCGGCAAGGTGATGCTTATCTTTTCGATCAGCTTGTCTTTTTCGTCCTGCAACAAGCGGATGGAACCGATATTAAAGTCGAGCTCATTCTCGTTCCAGCGGCGGGGCTCTACACGGGCGGTGATGAGCAGGTACATACCGATCTTGCAATACTTGCTGTATTCGATGTAGTTATTACCGAACAGGGCAATTTCGCCACTACCGGTAAAGTCCTCTATCTTAACCACTCCATAAGGTTTCCCTGTCTTGGTCATGCCTTCCCGGAAGTCGGTCACGATACCGCCCAGCAACATTTCGCGTCCTTTCAGGCTTTCACGGTCGCTTATCTCGGCCATACCCGTATTACATACATAGGTTAATACGATACGGTATTCGTCCAGCGGGTGGGCGGACAGATAGATGCCTATCAGTTCCTTTTCCTTGTTCAGGCGTTCCAGATCGCTCCAACGCTGGCAGACCGGAATCTCCGGTTTGGAGATGGCAACAAGCAGGTCGTCGCCGCCAAATAAAGAGTTGGCGGCAGAACTCTTATCCATCTGGAATTTATTGCCATAACGCACCAATGTGTCGAGAAAGACTTCGCCTTTACCCGTTTCTGCAAAGAACTGTTCGCGTTGAATACCGAAATTGTCGAAAGCTCCCGCCAGTGCAAGCGATTCGATGTTCTTCTTATTGCAAGAGGAGAGGTTGACACGTTCCACAAAATCGAATATATTTTTATACGGGCCGTTCTTCTTCCGTTCTTCAATGATATTGAGCACGGCCGACTCGCCAACCCCTTTTACGGCTCCCAGTCCGAAACGGATGTTCTTATTCTTATCTACACTGAACTTCAGGATCGATTCGTTTACGTCCGGCCCTAATACCTGCATACCCATCGCCTTGCATTCGTCCATGAACTTCGTGATATCGACGATATTGGATAAACTTCGGCTCAGTACGGCAGCCATATATTCAGACGGATAGTTCGCCTTCAGAAAAGCAGTCTGGTAGGCCACCCACGAATAACAGGTAGCATGGCTCTTGTTGAAGGCATAGGATGCAAACTTCTCCCAGTCAGACCAGATCTTTTCGAGTGTCTTGGCCGCATGACCGTTCTTCTGGCCGCCATCCATAAACTTCGATTTCAGGTGATTCATCTTGTCGATCAGCTTTTTACCCATCGCCTTACGCAGGGCGTCACTCTCACCACGGGTGAAGTTAGCCAGCAAACGCGACAGAAGCATGACCTGTTCCTGATAGACCGTAATACCATAGGTATCTTTCAGATATTTCTCCATGATGGGGATATCATACTCGATCGGTTTACGTCCGTGTTTACGGTCGATAAAGTCGGGAATATAATCCATAGGCCCCGGACGATACAGGGCATTCATGGCGATCAGGTCTTCAAACTTGGAAGGTTGCAACTCCTTCAGGTATTTTTGCATACCTGCGGACTCAAACTGGAATGTTCCGGTGGTCTTACCGTCGCAATATAGTTTATACGTTGCCGGGTCTTCCAGGCTGATATGGTCGATATCCAGGGTATCTCCGGTCGTCAGCCGGATGTTTTCAATCGCTTCTTTGATGATGGACAAGGTTTTCAGTCCCAGGAAGTCCATCTTGATCAGTCCGGTTTCTTCGATTACCGAACCTTCATATTGGGTAACTAGCATCTCTTCGCCGGTTTCCTTATCTTTGGCGGTACTTACCGGAACCACATCCGATATATCATATCGTCCGATGATGACCCCGCAGGCATGTACACCCGTGTTACGCACGTTACCTTCCAGCATCTGTGCATATTTTAATGTATCGCGTGCCAGCGGATCGCTTCCGGTTGCCGCTTCGCGCAGTTCGGGCACGTAGTTGATCGCGTCTTTCAGCTTAAACTTCTTCATGTCCGGTATCTTATCCGGCACCAGCTTGGCCAGGCGGTTCGATTCGGAAAGCGGTAGTTTCTGGACACGAGCTACGTCCTTGATAGCCGATTTGGTTGCCATCGTACCGTAGGTAATGATATGCGCTACCCGGTCGGCACCGTATTTTTCCGTTACCCAGCGCAGCACTTCGCCGCGGCCGTCATCATCGAAGTCGGTATCGATATCGGGAAGGGAGATACGGTCAGGATTCAGGAAACGCTCAAACAGCAGGTCGTATTTGATCGGGTCGATCTTGGTGATCCCCAGACAGTAGGCTACAGCCGAACCGGCAGCCGAACCACGTCCCGGGCCTACCGATACGCCCAGTTGTTCGCGGGCGGCGGCAATAAAGTCTTGCACGATAAGGAAGTAGCCGGGGAAACCCATCGTCTTCATGATGTGCAACTCGAAATCCAGACGTTCTCTAACTTCGTCCGACAAGTCTTCGCCATAACAAATCCTGGCACCGTCGTAAGTCAGCTTCTTCAGATAGTCGGCTTCCAGCTTGATACGGTATAGTTTGTCGTATCCGCCCAGTTTCTTTATCTTGTCTTTTGCATCGTCTTCGCTCAATACCACATTTCCGTTCTCATCGCGGGTAAACTCTTCAAACAGGTCTTGTTCGGAGTATTTTTCGCGGTATGACTCTTCGCTGCCGAATTCTTCGGGAATAGCGAAGGTCGGCATGATAGGGCCGCTGTCGATCGAGTAGAACTCTACCTTGTCGGCAATCTCGAGCGTATTGCTGAGTGCTTCCGGTAGGTCGGCGAAGATGGTATTCATTTCGGCCGTTGTCTTCATCCATTCCTGTTTGGAGTAGCGCATACGGGTCGGGTCGTCGAGGTCTTTCCCCGTACTCAGGCAGATCAGACGGTCGTGTGCCTCGGCATCTTCCGCATTCACGAAATGGACGTCGTTGGTTGCAATCAGTTTGACGTTATGTTTACGTGCCAGTTCGATCAGCACTTTGTTTACTTCCTGTTGTTTGGGATAGGTGGTGCAGTCGGCGTTCGGGTCGTGTGTCTCGTGCCGTTGCATTTCCAGGTAATAATCTTCGCCAAACAGGTTTTTGAACCATTGGATCGACTCTTCCGCCTTATCTATCCGGTCGTGCATGATGTGCTGCGGGATTTCTCCCCCCAGACAGGCCGAGCAGACGATCAGGTCTTCATGATACTTTTCGATCAGTTCATGGTCGATACGCGGACGTCCGTAGAAACCTTCCGTCCACGAGATGGATACCATCTTGATCAGGTTCTTGTAGCCGTTCATATTCTTAGCCAGCACGATCAGGTGGTAACCGCTTCGGTCTTCCTTCGTCGTTTTATTGTGCCTTCCGTTGCGTGCACAATAACATTCGCAGCCGATAATAGGCTTGAATATCTTTTTCTTTTCCGCTTCTATCAGTCCCGGCAGCTCCTGAAGGTGTGCCTGTTCTTCGGCGGTAAGTTCTTCTTTTGCTTTGAGTGCTTTGAGTTCTTTTTCAAAACCTTTGATAGCTCCGAGCGGTTTGCTGTTCCTTTTCGAAACTTTGTTGAAGAACTCTTTTATACCGAACATGTTACCGTGGTCGGTAACGGCAATGGCGTTCATCCCATCCTTTTGTGCCTTGTCGATCAAGGCGTCAATAGAGGCTTGTCCATCCAGCAGCGAATACTGGGTATGGACATGTAAATGTATAAATGGTTCCATATCTATGTTTGAAAGACTTTTTATTTTACCAAACAAAGATAAGCAGAAAATTTGAAAGGTAGAGCAGAACGGCGCAAGATAGTTGTGAATAAAGGGTTTAAGACAAAATGGGAAATGAAGAGCGAAGCCAACGGAAACCGTAAAAAAGCCAAGTGAAACCAGAGTTCCGTTACTATACCGTTACTTTTATTCCGGTCAGGCGAGTGATAGACAATGTGCTGAGAAACAAGAAAAGAAGGGCATTTCGGCTTGCAAAAGTAAGCGCTTTTTTGAAACAGTGGAATCTTCCACGAAAAAAAAGGTTTGCCCGGTTTGATTGCGCTGATTGGCTGCGTTTTGCATACATTCTTACTACTCTACAATGAATAATTTTGTTCACTAAAATTAGTAGAGTTATGAGATCGACTTTGTTTTATTTGAAGCGCAACGCCCCGAAGAAGAACGGGCTTGTACCAGTAATGTGCCGTATCACCGTAAACGGTAAAGTATCACAATTCAGTTGCAAGCTGGATGTGGAAGAACGGTTGTGGAACGTGCAGTTGGGACGAATGACGGGACGTAGTCTCGTGGCACAGGAAACCAACCGTATGCTGGATAAAATCCGGGTGGGTATCAACAAGTCGTATCAAGAGATTTGCGACCGTGACAATTATGTGACCGCCGAGAAAGTCCGTAACGTATTTCTCGGAATGGGGATGAACCATGAAACATTACTCGCCGTCTTCCGCCAGCATAACGAGGACTATGCCAAGCAGGTGGGAAAAATCAAGAGCCAACGCAGTTATTGGGAAATATTGCATCGTGTACAAACATTTGTCGGAGTTCATCAAACAGAGATATAAAGTGAGTGATATTGCACTGAAAGAACTAACCCCGGCTTTTATCACGGACTTTGAACTGTTCCTGCGTACAGAGAAAAACCATTGTACCAATACGGTATGGTCTTATATGATGCCGTTCAGGAGCATCATATTTATGTCCATCAATAACGGATGGCTGCAACGTGACCCGTTCTATGCCTACAGCATCACAAAAGAGGAAACGAAACGCGGCTTTCTATCAAAAGAGGAAATTAGGCAGCTGATTGACGGCACATTCAAAAAAAAAGGATATGAACTGGTCCGTGACCTCTTCCTTTTTTGTACTTTTACGGGACTTACATTCGTAGATATGAAAAATCTAACGAAAGACAACCTACAACTTTCTTTCGACGGGCATCTATGGATTAAGACCAACCGGCAGAAACGGGCGTGGAAAGCAATATCCGGTTGTTGGACATACCGTTGCAGATTATAAAGAAGTATGAGGGAACAGCCGAAGACAACCTGCTTTTACCCGTACCCTGCTATGCAAACTGCAAGTACGATTTGAAGGTGATGCCAAGAAATGCGGCATTGATAAAAATGTGACGTGGCACATGAGCCGCCATACTTATGCGACAACAATCTGCCTGTCAAACGATGTTCCCATTGAAACATTGTCTAAAATGTTGGGACACCGGAGCATAAGGACTACCCAGATTTATGCGAAAATTACGGGAGAGAAAATAAGCAGGGATATGGAGATGCTTGCACAGAAGTTAGAATCCATAGATAGCTTTATTTGTCAGGTTATATAAAATTTAGATACGATGGAAAAAATGGATAAAATCATTATCACGAAAAACGGAATAGTCGTTACGGGTGAGAATATATGGATGACGGCAGCGGAAATTGCAGACTTGTTCAATGTCTGTGGCGCACAGGTGGAACGTGCGGTGAAGAAGTTGCTGAAAAACGGGATATTGAAAGATTACGAAGTTTGCAAGTATATCCATCTGGATGAAAAGTGCAGCGTGGATGTGTACAACTTGGAAGTGGTTATATCCCTTTCATTCCAGTGGGACACGTACTATACGAATGTATTCAGAAAGTGGCTGGTACAAAAGACGGTGTCCGAAAAGAAAGAGGGACAACCGATTTTCATACAGTGCGGAAAAGGATTTATCTGCTAAAATGGATTACATAATTCAAAAGCGAGATAGAAAATTCTAATATCTCGCTTTTGATGAGGATTTTCCAAACATTGATAATTTCTTTGAATATAAAAGTTTATCTTTGCATAAACGATTGGCACTATGGATATTCATGACTTTTATAACACTTATGGAGAAATTATCAATATCATAATTGGTGGTTTTACTGTATTAGGATTTTTAGTATCAGCAGTAGTCTTATATATTACTTTTCAAACATGGAAGTTAAAATGTGGGGAGAAAGTAAGAGGAGAATTTGGTATATGTTCTACTGTTGATTCAAGTAGCTACTATATATGTAATATCATTTTAGAAAATCTGAAAGATAAGGACTTGGTGATTAAAGAGATGTATATACGATTTGGGCGTAATATTTATCTTGATATGTTTATGAAAGACTCTGCTAATGAAAAGTATGTTCATATCATTCCTCCATTAAGTGCTATTGAATTTAAGTTCGGACCTGCCTTTGCATATACAGAACGATGCAGGAAAGTTACTATTGAAGAACTATTGCAGGGAAATGTCTGGAAAAAAGCTAAAATAATTCTTATTACAAACGAAGGGCGATTAATTGTCAAAAATGCCAAAAAAGGATGGTCGCCCGAATTTTATTACTTTAAGAATTTTGGCACGCAGGTTATTCAACAACATCGGTATTATAACTATAATTCTGTTTATGGCAAAAATGAAATTGAACACCTTGCGATAAACTATTCTTCTTATGGGGATAGGACATTGTATCTTGTAAAATTGCTATTGGATAATGGTAAGATAATTACATATCCAATTTTCAAAGAACACCAAGTAGTGAAATTTGAAAAATTAAAATTTTCTGAAAAAGAGTTGGATACTTGTGAAACTTTGAGACTATTCATTGAAAAAGAAAAAGAAGCAGGACATATAGATTATATAGAAATAAAAAATATCACTGATTTTCAATCTGAGATTAAAGAGTTTGATAATAAATTACATCATAGTCAAGAAGAGATAATAAAGCCTAATGCTCTTAATTGGTTCCAATATCATATAGTTTGCAAAACAGAAACTATATGGTATAAAATATGTGATGAATGGAAAAAAGTAAAAGCTAATAGAATTAAGAAATAGTTGATAGAAACTGTTTTAATTAAAAAGAAACAAAGGCGAACAATTCCAAAATTATTTGTCTTCATATTTGGTTTTTCAATCTATTTGTAAAATTCATATTAAACTTAGAACTTTCTTGTTATGTAAAATTTATTATATAAAAATTTCATTTATATAGCATCACATATGTGATCACGAATAGTTTGTTTGCCTGCTTCAAGAAATCGAATTTAATAATAAATATCAATTATGACATATACTTTAAATCATGTAAAATTTCTCTGTCTCCGTATGCTTAAAGCTCCAGAAAAAAGCATTGGTGAGAAGATGCAACGCAATCTACATACAGATGTAGATTACAATTTTTATGATGGCATAACAATAAGGGAAAATTATATTGAAATCCAACCGAAAGTTCCGCAACAACTGTATAATACTAACAAACAGACCCAACCTCTTGAAGTGAATATCTGTGCCATCGTCGGAGAGAATGGATCGGGAAAGAGTACAGTCATTGACTTTATAGTAAGAATTTTAAATAATTTATCAGCATATATTTTAGGTGAATATTACCGTTCACCCAGTGCTGAACACTTGCATTTTATTGAAAATATATATGCGGAACTTTATATGCTGATAGATGACTATGTACTGAGAATATGTTGCGAGGGCAAGCGAATAAGTGCAACGAGGTATAACTTTAATTATGAAACAAGTCGATTCGAAAGAACTGAAGCTCCAATAAATTTAGATGCGACATCAAAAGATGGAGACACATTTAGTGAGAACAGTGATAAAATTGAGTTATTGCGTAGCTTTTGCTATACAATAGTGAATAATTACTCACTTTATTCGTTCAATTCCTTGAATTATCAAGATGAAATGACCTTGCCTAAAAAAGAGTCTTATATACGCAGAAAAGGAAATGAAGATGGTTATGAGGTAGAATTGTTAGAGGAAATAAGAGAGAAATGTAAGAAATATGGTAATAAAAATGCATTGAATGAGGCTCAAAGTTGGTTGCAAGGGTTGTTTCACAAAAACGATGGCTATCAAGTGCCAATAGTGATAACTCCAATGAGGGAGGTAGGTCACATTGATTTACAGAAAGAATATAAATTGGCAAAAGAACGACTGTTGTCCCTAACTTTCATGAAAAATGAAGATAACAATGAATATTTTTTCCATCGTATCAATGGTAAGCTAATGGTGGACGGTGTTTTAATAAGGAAAGACTATTATGAAGAAGCAAAATACGAAAACGCCGACCGTTCATCACGCTATCTGCCAAAAACAAGTCCGCGCATCTTTCGTGATATATACGGCACTATAATTCAAATCATAAGAACAGAAATGAAGATAGCTGAGGAACGACGTAATCACGCAATGTTAGTATGGAACTATATCGTACAGAAGATACTAAAAATAGCTTTTACTTATCCTCGCTATTCCAAGAAAAGGCTTGTACTCATTAATATAGGTGATGATTTATCAGAGAGAGAGCAACAAACTATCCAAGATATGGTACTTGACATATTGCATGACCACTCTCACGTAACACGAAAGCTGTTCCGCTCAATATATTATCTGAAATATGACCATATCAATCAACGAAAATATCTATCTATAAAAACTTTTGGCGATACCATCACAAAGATGGTAAATGATAAGAGTGATTCTTCTTTTTACAAGCCACGGAACATTGATGAACTATTGCCTCCACCAGTTTTTCATATTGATTTTAAGCTATATGATATAAACGATGTGAAGAAAGAACATCCAATACCATTTAAGACTCTTAGTTCAGGCGAAAAACAGATAACTTACACTCTCAGCTCATTCTATTATCATCTTACTAACATTGACTCTGTTGGTAATGTTGGACGAAGAATCATTCATAAAAAAGATACAAGTGTTCAAAAGCAAGATAAGACTCCAACATCTACTATAGAGTATAAGCATGTAAATGTAGTGTTCGATGAGATTGAGCTATATTTCCACCCAGAGATGCAGCGCACTTTTGTATCTTATCTACTCGATGGATTGGAGCAGATGAAGTTTAAGCAATTGCGTAGTGTACAGATTATGTTAGCTACACATTCTCCGTTTATTCTTTCTGATATACCACGGGAAAATGTATTGTTTCTTGGTAAAGATGGATATCCAAAAAAAATAAACGATATGTGTACGTTTGGTGCAAACATACATAGTATGCTCCGGCATAGTTTTTTCCTTTACAACGGCAGTATGGGAGAATATGCCCAAGGCGTAATAAAGAAAATTGTCAATACCTTAAACTTTTACAATTTGATGCATCAGATGATAGAAATTGATAAAGAAGCATCTTTGACTGAAAAGAAAGAGAAAATACAATATCTGAAAGACTGCAATTACAGAATGATAAAACTATTGCCTGTTGAAATGCAAGAGCAATTGCAATTACAGAAGTTTGATGAAATGTTAAAGAATGAAGTTCATGAAATATCCATAGTTCAACGGTTGATAGACTTGATACAAGAACCACTTGTAAAATGCACACTTGAAGAACAATACAAAAAATGGAAAGACTATGTGGATAATAAAGCCTGACCCTATAAAAGTTAAACAATACGCACTGGAGTTCTGGCAACAGACCTCATATACTTTTGATAATAAAACACAGCGTAAAAAGAATGTTCCAAAAAAATACCAACAAACACGTGCTTTTGAATATTTGACGCATCCCATATTTAACGATTTTCTTATAGCGACGCCTAATCAATTGTTAAAGTTACATACAGACCTATTTACATACATTCTGAATATTAATGGTAAGTTATTTATGCAGGAAGAATGGGAAAATTATCTTGATGATAATAAGTGTCATCCTGAATATGCAGCGATAACTAAAGAGGAGATTGGAGCAATAGAACATATTTTTAATTATGAATCACAGATAAGCAGAAACACTGCATTTAGTTACTATATAGCTGAATTACTTAACACCAATACTTGTACTTATTGTAATCGGCAATATACTCTTACTGTTAGGAATATTCATGGTGAACATCTTATAAGACCTGAATTTGACCATTGGTTTGCACAGAGCCGTTATCCCGATTTTGCTTTATCATTTTATAATTTGATACCATCGTGTAGCTTTTGCAATTCTATATTAAAGAACCAAAAAGAAACCCTCCTTGGTAAACATATTCATCCCTATTTAGACGCAGATGCAGGATTTGAATTTACATACAATCCTATTGGCAAAGACATTAATGGCAAGGAACATTATGCTGTTGATTGTAATATAACAGTGGATGAACCTGACAAAAAGCGCGTAAAGAACACTCTTGAATTATTTCGCATCAAGGAGGTGTATAATGCTCATGCAGAATTGGAATTGATAGATTTAATAGATTTGGCAACTGCCAATTCCAGCGATTATATTGACGAACTGGTCAATCATGTGTTGACAAATACTTGTCTAACGAGAGAGGACGTATTCCGAATGTTATTTGGAGTTGAAACTATGCCTGAAAAATATCTCAATCGCCCCTTTTCCAAATTTAAAATGGATATTATAGGTAAAATACACGATATATTAATAAAAAAACATCATTCGTAAAGAATACTATTATATACATTTCCCAATTACAAAGAATATATTATCATTATAAACAGGTCACTGATAGTTCAATTTTATTGACTATATATTTGTACAACCTCCAAATGAGAATAAGAACCGACCGAGGGACAGCTTAATCATAAAACTGCTCTTCGGTCGGTTTTGTAGTTTACCGTTTATTGGAAAACATCCCAACAAATGGCAAACAAGAAGCTATCCGTCAGATGGCTTTCCGGTAGTTCTCTTCCAACAACTGTTGGAGGTCGTATTCACGGTAAAGGACCTTGCCGCCAAAGATGATGAAAGGCAGGATGCGGGCGGTGCGGTATTCCTGCAAGGTACGGCGGCTTACTTTCAGCATATCCGATACCTCTTTGTCGGTGAGGTATCGCTCGCCGTTCATGGGCGGACGGTAGTTTTCCATGAGGCGGTCGGTTTCCCGGATGCCTTTCTTTAGCGCGTGCAGTGCGGAGGCTATCTGTTCGTCATCCGCTGTCAATACTTGGTTGTCTGTCATAATTCGATGGATTTAGTGGTATCATTATATCCGGTTATGTCCGGTTGTATCCAGTCACGTTCGGTACGGTAGTTATCAATCAGGGGCAGCAAGCGGCTGACCTCTTCGGGCTTGTAATAGAACTTGCGGTTGAAGCGTGAATAGCCGATGATACGGTTATCCCGCAAGTTCTGCAAGGTACGCGGGCTGATACGGAGCATCCGGCAGACGTCTTCGCCGTCGAGCCACTTCGCCATGTGGCGGTCATTGCACTTGCGTGTGAGCACGCTTACTTTCCCTGCCAGCGTCGCCACTTCGGTGAGCAACGCTTCAAATGTTTTCTTTTCAATTATTACTACTTCCATAATTCTTTATTATTAAACGGTTGATAAAACGAATATGTATGTCGTGCCTGTTGTCCCGAACGGTAGCGGTGTGAACAAGGGCACGGCGAAAATAACGGTTGTTCCCGTTCATCCGGTCTTTTCCGCCCTCTGTGGCAGCTTGTGGCACAATATGGCAACGCCTTTTGTGCCAATGGCTTAAAAATCTTACGTGTGTCACTAATGTCTTGTGAAAGCTCCCGACGGGAATAGGCGATTTTTGCTCCATCATCAAAAAAACGGATGGAGTATGGAGATTATCACGATAGAAAGTTCCGCCTATAAGGAGCTGGTGGAAAAGATAGAGAAGATAGCCGGTTACGTGCGTGAAAATGAACGGGCGAAAAAGAAAGACACGCCGGACGTGTGGCTGCGCAATGAGGAAGTGATGTCACTTCTGGGTGTCAGCCGCCGCACGCTCCAACGGCTGCGCGAGAACGGACGTATCGGCTATGCCATCTTCCGGGGCGCGTGCCGTTATCCTCTTGCGGAGGTGGAACGGCTGATCGGGGAAAGTACCTACAACTGCAATCCCCAAACGCTGGAAGAGTTCAGGCGGAACTACCTGCTGCGTACAGGCAGTCCTATTCCCCATGTCTCACCCGCTAAAAAATGATAATGGATATGTACCGACCGAATATCATCCTTGCAACCTGTAATGTCGCACCACTAAAAGAAATAGCTTATGGATATGCTGGATAGAAAAACCTTCGAGGGGTGGATGCGGCGCATCATGGAACGGCTGGACCGTCAGGATGAACTGATAGCGTCACTCACGGGCAAGGAACGGAAGCCGGAAAAGGAAGTGAAGCTGCTGGACGGTGAACGCCTGTTCGACAATCAGGACCTGTGCCTGCTGCTGCAAGTGAGCAAACGCTCGCTGCAACGCTACCGCAGCATCGGGGTGCTTCCCTACCACATGCTCCGGCACAAGACTTACTACAAGGAGTCGGACGTGCTGGTCTTCATCACCGAACATATCAAGGAGTTCAGAAAAGAGGATGTAGAACGGTATAAAGCCCGGATACAGACTCCGATTTAATAATAATCATTTAACCGCATTTAGTATGGCACAGAAAAAGAAAGAGGAAGAAGTGCTGCTCGTCCGGGACGAAAAGACGGGCGAAATCAGCGTGGTAGCCGGACTCAACAAGGACGGCACACCCAAACGGACACCCGCGAAAGCGGAAAACTCACAGGATTTTCTACGGTTTGACAAGAACGGCGACGTGCTGGATAACTTTTTCAGGAACTTCTACCGCCAATGCAAGGAGCCGAAACGCTTCGGTTTCTACCGCGTGGCAGTGGACGGGATGGAGAAAGTGATAGACGTGCTGAAAGAGATGCTGAAAAAGCCGGAGGACTTTAAGGATATGCTCGCTCCGCACAAAGTAGATACCTCCGCCTACGAACAAGCGGCACAGGAGCAAGCCGCCTCACAGGGGCAGACGGGAGAAGGGAACGGAGAAGAAGGGCAGGAACAGACCGAAGGTGCTGCCGAAGGACAAAGCGCTGCGGAGAAGAGGTAGCGGGAGAAGCGCAGACCGAAGGAGAGGCGGCAACCGAAGGGCAAGCGCAGGAAGCGGATCAGGATGTACAACAGACGGAAGGAGAACAGCCAGAAGGACAAGAGGCGGAAGGACAAAGCCCTGCCGAAGAAGCTCCTGCCGGACCTGTACTGGATGAGAACGGCTTCAACTGGGCGGAGCTCGAAAAGATTTGGGGCATCTCGCAGCAGGATTTGGCGGCAAGCGGCGAACTGAAAAACCTGAACGGCAAGGGCTTGTCGGACCTGATCTGGATTAATCCCGAAATCGGCGGGGAACGCTTTGAGATACAAGCCCGGCTGGAAGTGAAGACACTGCCGGACGGAAGCAAGGGCTTCGAGCCCCACTTCATACAGAAAGAGCCGAAGTTGGACGTGGAGTACAAGGGCATCACCTTCTCGGAAGAAGACAAAAGAAACTGCTCGAAAGCGGCAATCTGGGGCGCGTGGCGGAAGTGATAGACAAGGAAACGGGCGAAATCACCCCTTCCTATATCAGTATCGACCGCAAGACGAATGAAATAACGGACATTCCCGTGAGCGAAATCGGTATTCATTCAAAAATTGGAAAAACCGAAATAGCGCAGGAGGAACAAGCGCTGCTTGCCGCCGGACTTCCTCTGAGAAAGGAAATAGAATTGGCGAACGGCAAGAAGTTCACTACTACGCTGCAAGTGAATGTGGAATACAAGGGCGTGGAGTTCGTGCCAAAAAACAAGAATTTAGGGCAGAACAAGTCCCAGCAGCAGTGGAAAAAGGAAAAGCAGCCGGGGAAAAGCGGACTTATCAGGCGGACAACGGGAACAAACCCAAGCCACAAGTGAACAAGCCCACCCCAACGGGAACAACGACCGGAAGCAATGACAAGGCGGAACAACCGGAAAAGGAAAACGAGCAGAAGCAGTCCACATGGCTGACCAAAGACGGGAAAATCCGTCCGATTACCCAATGGAAAAAGCAGGCGTTCAGCGACCAGCAGAAAGCGGACTATGTAGCCGGAAGGACGGTCGTACTTGCCAACTCCACCGATAAGGAAGGCAACCCGTGTACGCTACATATCACATTCGACTGGGACAAACAAAAACCGGTAGCCATCCCCGAATACCCCCACTTGTCGCAAGCCAAAGAAATCATCCCGTCCAACGAAAGCCGCACGCAGATGGCGGTGAATAATGACGGGAAGACCAATGAAGCGACCAAGCACACAGGGGAACCGCTTAAACAGGGACAAGTCGCTCCGGCAAATAACAAACAGCAGGAACGGCAGCAACAGGGGCAGCAACAAGGACAACAGCCGGATACGGAAAAGCCCGACGCACCGAAGAAGTCCAAAGGAATGAAGATGTAATAAAAACAATCCACTAAATCCACATAAAAAATCAATCCGTATGAACAATCAAATTTGCATTATCGCGGAGAAGCCCAGCGTGGCACGCGAAATCGCCCGTATCGTGGGCGCAACGAAAAGAGAGGAAGGTTATTTGTCCGGCAACGGCTATGCGGTGACATGGGCGTTCGGACATCTGGTACAACCCGCCCTGCCGGACGGGTACGGGATAAAGGGCTTCCATCGTGAAAACCTGCCCGTTATCCCTCCCGTATTTACACTCGTTCCCCGGCAGGTGAAAACCGCAAACGGCTATAAGCCGGATAACGATGTAGTGGCACAAATCAAGGTAATCGCCCGCCTTTTCCGTGAGAGCGACCGTATCATCGTGGGCACGGACTCAGCTCGCGAAGGGGAGCTTATTTTCGCTATCTGTATGAATATATCGGTTGTGCCACCCCTTTCGACCGCCTTTGGATAAACTCATTGACTGACAAGGCTATCCGTGAAGGATTGGAACACCTCGAAAGCGGCAGCAAGTACGACAACCTCTATTATGCCGCCAAAGCACGCAGCGAAAGTGACTGGCTCGTGGGCTGCAACGGTACGCAGGCAATGACCATTGCCGCCGGACGCGGCACGTATTCCGTGGGACGGGTGCAGACACCTACGCTGGCGATGGTGTGCGAACGCTACTGGCAGAACAAACGGTTCGTTCCCGAAGTGTTCCGGCAGGTGCATTTTGCCGTAAAGGGTTGCACAGGCAGTGGGGAAAAGGTAAGAGAGAGAAAGACAAATGAAAGAAAAGCAAGTGAGAGAAAGGAAGGCAGTGAAAGGGCAAATGACGGAGCCAACGGTATCGTGAAATTTTCCTCCATCGAGAAATGGAAGGAAAAAGAACCCGCCGAAGCCGCTTACAAGTCGATGCAGGCACAGGAAAAGGTTACTATAACCAAAGTGGAACGCAAGGAAAGCGTGCAGGAAGCCCCACTTTTGTATGATTTAACCACGCTCCAGAAGGAGGCGAACACCAGGCACGGATTTTCAGCGGACAAGACGCTCTCCATCGCCCAAAAGCTCTATGAAGCGAAGCTGATTACCTATCCGAGGACAGGCAGCCGCTATATCCCCGAAGATGTGTTCGCTGAAATTCCCGCCCTGCTCTCCACACTGAAAAAACACTCTGTATGGGGCGGTTATATCAGCCTTATGGGAGAACCGGCACGCCGCAGCGTGGACGATACCAAAATCACCGACCACCACGCCCTGCTCATCACGGGCATGAAGCCTGTAAACCTCTCCAATGACGACATGACCGTCTATAACATGATAGTGGGGCGTATGCTGGAAGCCTTCAGCGAGAAGTGCGTCAAGGACGTGACGACCGTCACCGCCGAATGTGGCGACGTGACCTGTACCGTGAAAGGCTCCGTCATCAAGCAAGGCGGATGGCGCAATGTGTTCGGTGAGGAAACGGAAGATACACAGTTGCCCGACTGGGCGGAAGGCGACACGCTGCCGGTACAGGCGTGTTCCATCACCGAAGGAAAAACGAAGCCGAAGCCGCTGCATACGGAAGCCACCCTGCTCGCCGCTATGGAGACCTGCGGCAAGGAAATAGAAGACGAGGTACTGCGCCAATCCCTGAAAGAGTGCGGTATCGGCACACCTGCCACCCGTGCGGCAATCATCGAAACATTGTTTGCACGCGAATACATGGTGCGGCAAAAGAAACTGCTCGTGCCTACGGAGAAAGGGCTTGCCCTCTATTCGGTGGTGAAGGACATGCGCATTGCCGACGTGCAGATGACGGGCGAATGGGAACAGGCGCTTGCACAGATTGAGAAAGGCGCGATGGATGCCAGCGCTTTCCGCAAAAGGATTGAGGAATACACCACGCAGATCACCTCCGAACTGCTCTCGTGCGACAAACTGTTCTCGCACAAAGGTTCGGACTGCGTCTGTCCCAAATGCAAGACGGGCAAGATGCAGTTTTACGGCAAGGTGGTACGCTGCGACAATCCCGCCTGCGCCCTTCCCGTTTTCCGTATCAAGGCAGGCAAGACACTCTCCGACGGGGAGATAACGGAACTGCTCACAAACGGAAAAACGGGCGTGCTGAAAGGTTTCCAGAGCAAGCAGGGAAAGCCCTTCGACGCCATTGTCACCTTTGACGCGGACTACAACACCACGTTTGTATTCCCCGAAACAAAAAGGGGGACGAAACGCCCGCAGAAAAGAAAATAATGCGTATATTCGCCACTGGTTCACAGTCATAAACCGTTCATACTACTCGATAGCGATGCGTTTTACCTGTGGATTTAGTGGTGGCACTTCGGGAGGGATACCCGGAGTGCTTTTTACATCTATACCTTATATATTATATCCTTTTCAATTCCTATCCATTTCAAACCACTAAATCCAACATTATATGAATGTAAAAGACAAGCCCACGGAGTTGTCCTATTACGGGCTGTACCTGTTGAACTACCTGAAAGAAAGCCATCCCGACAAGGCGGAGGATGCCGGATTTGTCGCACAGCGTGCGGAAGATGCCACCGGAGTGTATGAACAGGCGCGTCGCGAAGGCTACCCGCCGGAAGGTGCGCACGAGCTGGCGATGGCATCCCTGCTGAAAGACCTCCATTTCTCCAAGTACGATACGCTGCGCGACGTGCTTGCCACCGAATTTGAGGGTGAAATCAGCGAAGAGGATATTCCTGCCGCCGTGGACAAGCTGCTTCCCTTGCTTGACAATGTATTTTCCATTTATTCACTGACGGACGACTTCGCCCAATCGTCCGGTTATGACCTGCTCTACACCGAGCTGACCGGTGCGGCAGCCCTTTATCTCGAAGAATATGGCATTTAACCGCAAAGCCAAGTTACGGGACAACATCGAGGCGATACGGACGGCGTTCGCATTGGAGAAGGAAGGCAGGGCGGCTACTCCCGAAGAACGGGAGGTGCTGGAACGCTACTGCGGTTTCGGAGGGTTGAAGTGCATCCTCAACCCTGCGGGCGAACTGACCGATGCCGTCCACTGGGCAAAATCAGACCTCGACCTGTTCCCCCTGACGGTGGAGCTGCACCGTCTGATCCGTGAGAACAGCAGGGACGAACGGGAATACAAGCAATATGTCAGCTCCCTGAAAAGTTCCGTGCTGACGGCGTTCTATACGCCCAAAGAGGTGACGGAAGCTATTGTAAAGGTATTGGCGGACCATCGGGTGGAAGCCCGCTACCTGCTCGAACCGTCAGCCGGACAAGGGGCGTTCATGGGCGCGTACCGGAAATTCTGCCCGCAAGCGGACATGATGGCTTTCGAGAAAGACTTGCTGACGGGTAAAATCCTGACACAGCTCTATCCCGGACAAAAAGTGCGCACGGAAGGGTTCGAGAAAATGGAGAAGCATTTCAACGGTCATTTCGATGTGGCGCTCTCCAATATCCCTTTCGGGAACATTGCCGTATTCGATCCCGATTTCAGCAACAGCCCCTCGGCGGAACGCCGGGCAGCCTCGAAGTCGATACACAACTACTTTTTCCTTAAAGGGCTGGATGCGGTGCGGAACGGCGGCATCGTAGCTTTCATCACCTCACGGGGTGTTGCCAACGCCAAAAAGAATGAAAGGGTGCTGGAGGAGATATTCAAACACTCGGACCTCGTCTCCGCCCTGCGCCTGCCGGACAACCTGTTTACGGAGGGCGCAGGTACGGAAGCGGGCAGCGACCTGATTGTTCTCCAGAAGAATGACGACAAGGGAGGGGATGATGCGGAAATGAGCATGGACGAAGAACTGCTTTGCGGCAGTTACTTGTCCGGTGACGGGGTGGTTGTAAACGAATATTTCCGGGAATACCCCGACCGGATTATCTGTACCCAAGAGAAAACCGGAACGGACCCTTACGGGAAGCCTGCTATGGAATATCTGCACGAGGGCGGCGTGAAAGGGATTGCCGAAGATGTGTACAAGATGCTGGGAAGGGACTTTGACGAACGGTTTGAAAGAATGAGTTACCGGGACGATACCATCCGACAGAAAGAACCTGCGACAGCGGAAAGGAGACAGAACGAAAAACAGAAAGAAATACAGAACGAAGTAAAGAAAGAGGAAAAGGAACAAACAACCGCTGCTCCCCTGCTATCCCTGTACGACCTGTT
>JARCFY010000293.1:0-35443 GCA_029233225.1 Lepidodactylus listeri | reverse complement strand
GGCTTTATTCCGGTTTTCGTTGGCTTCGCTCTTCAACCCCCAATTCCCTAAACCTCTTGTCTATCAATTCTATCGCTCCGTATTTCCCATTTCCACTTTTTATTTCTACCTTTGTTCTCGTAATTATAAAAAAAACCACAATGTTTATTCCTACCATGAGTGATTTCGAGATTCAACAAGAGGCTCGAAAAGACTTTTTCGAGCTAAGTACCAAGGTGCAAATTGCAGCTGATCGGTTTATACGCATAAATTGTGATTTGATAAATAAAAGCCATTTTCAAAATAATGACAAGCCAATCAGTTTTATAGGCAATTCTATAGAAAATAGAAAATGGAAAACTCGAAGACATAACACATGGACATCATATTTCAAATTTAAAAATGAAATAGTAGGAACGAATATAGAGATACAATGTTTTCTTTATACCCCTGTATATCGTTCTTATGGAACTGAATACATCTTTCAAAATAACTTGAAGACCCCCATTGCCGAACGATTCACGATGCACTTCATCGAACGCTATAAAGAACGTCATCTAAAGCCTCATGACATAAATACAGGAGCCGTACCTATTCCGCTCTACTTCCAGATACACAATCCAAATTGTATTTTGGGAAGATACTATAAAACTTCAGATATTGATATAGCGGAAGGCAAACATAAAAGATTCTGGATAGCTCCTGAAAGAATCTACGTAACTGATTATATTGATGGGATGTTGACCTATATCACATTTATGGATAAAGACGATTTATCACCTTTAAAGAAGCAAGTCTATGAGGAAGAAATAGTGTGGGATTTAATGCTTCGTGCTGTGAATGAAAAACTCAGTATTAGCGAACGCACGAAAGCAGTATTCAAAATATCAAATAACCCTAATATGGGACACATTTTTGAACGATTCGCAAAACGAAATATAAAGAGCGAAACAGATAAAGAAAAACAAGAAATGCTATCATATATTAGAAAAGAAATAGCTTTAACGAAAGAAGCTATAGACGATGCAAAAAAACGAGCCGAGCAAAAGGAAAAGATTGATTTTCGAAAGAATTTATTTAATAAGCCCCTCAATTCTGACAAATTCAACGATGATGAGACTCATTGAAAACCGAAACCTTGTATAATCATTCCCATATATAATTTCCTCCGGATGTTATGCTAAGTAGAATGAGAGCTGATAAAGAAAAGGCAGCTTATTTGAGCTGCCTTAAAATCACTATAAATCAATTTCACATTTCCTATAAATTCTCACCTGCCGCAGCATCCATAAACACTTCTACGTTCTCTGCATGGTGAGCAATGTACGCTGCCGGACCTGTATCACCGGAATTACACATATCCCATACAACCTCAGATTTTGATCGTCCAATAATATGAAAAATAACAAGTCGGGCATTGAGTATGGGTAGTCCGGTCAATGCAATCCGCTTCTGACCATTATTAGGATTAATGTTAGGAGCATATATTTCTTCTGTAGTAAGCAGTTCTTCTTGTCCCGGAAAAATAGAGGATGTATGTCCGTCGGAAACCGGCACCTAACAACACTACATCGAATACAGGCAAACCATTTTCCTGAGGTACTTCTTCTTTCACCAACTGACTATAACGGGCTGCTTCGTTACGGAAATTGCTTTCCCCTTTTATACGGAATACATTTTCATAAGGGATAGGCACTAATCCCAATAACAAAGAACGCATCATCCCATAATTACTTTCCGAATTCTCGGGTGGCACACAACGCTCGTCCACCCAAAAGATTTTCAAACGTCCCCATGGAGTGATATCCCTATATTCATTCGCCCACAAATCAAACATCAAAGCTGGAGTAGTTCCTCCGCTAACAGCCATATAGAAAGTTCTGTCCGGATCATCTATCATCAGTTTCACCAAATGTAATATCAGTGCGCGTGCCGTCTCAATGGACGAAGGAAAAATGTATCGTTTCATAATTCGCAGTATTGGTCTGTGTTCGTTAAGTTCTTACAAGGGTTAGTCCAATCCGCACCATGTTCGTGCATCATAGCCTCACTTTCCAAAGGTCCCCAGGTACCTGCCGGGTACCCGTATAAGGGGGCTCCGGGATGTTTCTCCCAATAATTCAATATAGGATCGAAGAAACGCCAGGAAGCCTCAACAGCATCACTCCGGGTAAAGAGAGTCGGATCACCTTGAATACAGTCTTCTATCAGGCGGGCGTAAGCATCGCCACTTGGCACTCCACCCATCTGGTCATAACTGAAATCCATAGTCACCTGTTTGACCTCAAATCCGGGTCCGGGCACTTTCATTCCGAACTTCAAAACAATGCCTTCATTAGGTTGCAAACGCAAAATCAGTTTATTGGCACGGGGACAATTGCCTCCGGAACAATGAAACATCTGGTGCGGAGTCTCCTTGAAATGAACAACAATCTCAGTCACCTTTGTCGGCATCTGCTTACCGGTACGGATGTAGAACGGTACTCCACTCCAACGCCAATTACTGATAGCCAGCTTCATGGCGATATAGGTTTCTGTTCGCGATTCGGGAGCTATATTCTTTTCTTCCCTATATCCTTTTTTATTACCACCGGCAGTGTACTGTCCGCGGATGATGTGTTCATTAAAGTCAACTTCCTTCAACGGAGTCAGTGATTCATACACTTTCACGACTTCATTACGGAAGTTATCGGCATTAAACACAGCAGGCGGCTCCATCGCTGTCAATGCTACCAACTGAATAAGATGATTCTGCACCATATCCCGTAAAGCACCTGTGGTGTCATAAAAACCTCCACGTTGCTCTATACCGAGATTCTCTACAGCTGTCACCTCCACATAATCTATATAGTTACGGTTCCAAAGAGGTTCAAAAATGCCATTGGCAAACCGAAAAGCCAGCAGGTTCTGTGCAGTCTCTTTTCCTAAGAAGTGGTCAATACGGTATATCTGATGTTCATTAAACACAGAAGCATAAATTCTATTCAGTTCGAGGGCTGACTCCAGATTATATCCAAATGGTTTTTCCACTATAATACGGGCATCTCCTTTATTCAATTCTACTGACTTCAGATAAAGCGGAATAACTCCGTAAAGTGAAGGCGGTGTAGCCAAATAAAATAAAAGATTGTCCGTCAGCTTTCCACCATTCAATGCTTCCAGTTTCTCACGGAGCACCGGATAACTCTCTTGAAGAGCGGGATCGACGGCTAAATAATACAGATGAGCAACAAATTCGTCCATCAAAGTTTCGTCCTGTTCATCCGCTTTAACGAACTGCTTTAACTCACTCAATATATAAGTCCGGTAGTCCTCGTCGCTATAAGAGGTACGCCCTACACCTAAAATGGCAAAACCTTCAGGCAGTCGTCGTCCTTTATACAGCGAAAAGAGTGCCGGCATTAACTTTCGTTTTGTCAAATCGCCCGAAGCACCAAAAATAATCATCACAAATTTACTCATACGCATTGTCATCATACATTATATGTTCCCGATTTCGTATCGCCTCCATGTCCTGTCCAGTTTTCATGGAAGAATTGACCACGAAGTTCATCTTTACGTTCAAAAGTGTGTGCACCAAAATAATCCCGCTGTGCTTGTATCAGATTAGCCGGAAGGTTAGCCGAAGCCAGCGAATAGAAATAGTTCAATGCCGACGAGAAAGCCGGTACCGGCAGTTTTCCTCGCGCATAGCCTGAGCTACCAGAGACTTCCATCCCGGCAAAAGTCCTTTTATCTCATCCTTAAAATAAGGAGCCAACAATAAATGTTTGGGTTTATCTTTCGCGTCAAAAGCAGCTGCTATGTCATTAAGGAAAATGCTGCGAATAATGCAACCGCCCCTCCACATCCGGGCTATAGAAGACAAATCCAGATTCCAGTCAAAACTTTCGGATGCTTTCTGCAATACAGCAAATCCCTGAGCATACGATACTAATTTTGAAGCATATAGCGCAGAGTAGATCTCCTTCACCATATCCTGCTTATTGTAAACAGTCATCGAATGCTTACACTGAAACTGACGGGCAGCAAGCTCACGCAGTGATTTTTGTGCCGACAGGCTTCTTTCAAAAACAGCCGTAGCAATCAGTCCCAAAGGCATACCCAGCTCCATCGCATTAATGACAGACCACTTACCAGTACCTTTTTGTCCGGCAGTATCTAATATTTTATCAATAAGAAATACTCCTGTTTTATCTTTATATTTCAGGATATTCGCAGTAATCTCGATCAGATAGCTACGCAATTTGCCTTCATTCCAGTAAGAAAAGACAGAAGACATCTGTTCATTAGTCAGATCAAGCAAATTCTTCATCACCCAGTAAGCCTCGGCAATGAGTTGCATATCGCCATATTCTATACCATTATGAATCATCTTCACAAAGTGTCCTGAACCCGCGGGACCTACCCACTGGCAACAAGGAGTACCATCCGACGCAACGGCAGCAATGCTCTGCAATATAGGTTTCACCTCAGCCCACGCTTTTTCCGAGCCACCCGGCATGATAGAAGCACCGTTCAATGCTCCTTCTTCACCACCCGATACACCTGCACCAACATACAGGAATCCTTTGGATTCCGCCAACTTCACACGACGATTGGTATCTTCGTAATTCGAGTTACCACCATCAATCAGTATATCACCCGGAGAAAGATAAGGGAAAAGTTGCTCCATTAGTTCGTCAACGGCACTACCGGCACGAACCATCATCATTATTTTACGGGGAAGTTCTATAGAATCGACAAAAGAGGCAATATCAGTAAAGCCTTCTATACTTTTACCTTTTGCGCGCCCATTAATAAAACGTTCAACAACACCTTCTTCCACTCCCGGAACGGTACGGTTATAGACCGAAACGCGCCATCCTTTGCTTGCCATATTCAGGGCTAAATTTTCTCCCATCACAGCTAAACCAATCAATCCGACATTTGTTTTATTCTGAGTTGCCATAATTTGTAATATTTATCTAAATAAGTTGTTTTTTATAACCTTTGCTTAATTATAACACTCACCGCAAATATTTGTTCGTGTAGTTTCACATAAAATACCTATTTTTACATCAGCCTTTTAATAATAAACCAATATATTCTTAAATTATGAAGAAATTACATATAGGACTTTTACCCCGTATCCTTATCGCCATCGTATTGGGCATAGCTATCGGAAACTTCCTCCCTGCAGCTTTGGTCCGTCTATTCGTGACGTTCAATTCCATCTTCAGTGAATTCCTGAACTTCTCTATCCCACTTATTATAGTGGGACTGGTCACAGTTGCCATTGCCGACATCGGCAAAGGGGCAGGAAAGATGTTACTTGTTACCGCGCTTATAGCCTATGGCGCGACCCTGTTTTCGGGCTTCCTGTCCTACTTCACCGGAGTCACCATATTTCCATCACTTATCACTCCCGGCGTTCCTCTTGAAGAGATAAGCGAAGCGCAAGGCACACTGCCTTATTTTTCGGTATCCATACCTCCGCTTATGAACGTTATGACAGCACTTATCCTTGCTTTCACGCTTGGACTGGGCCTTGCCGGACTACACAGCAATGCGTTGAAAAACGTAGCGCGCGACTTTCAGGAAATTATCGTACGTGTGATAACTGCTGTCATCCTTCCTTTATTACCGATCTATATCTTTGGTATTTTCCTCAATATGACTCATTCAGGACAAGTATATGCCATCCTGATGGTCTTTATCAAGATTATCGGTGTCATTTTCCTGTTACATATTTTCCTGTTAGTTTTTCAATATAGCATTGCCGCCCTATTCGTCCGCAAGAATCCATTCCGGTTATTAGGACGTATGTTGCCTGCCTATTTCACAGCATTAGGCACACAGTCGTCAGCAGCCACCATCCCCGTCACCCTGGAGCAGTCCATTAAAAATGGAGTTTCAGCGGACATAGCAGGATTTGTCATTCCTCTGTGTGCTACCATCCACTTGTCGGGCAGTACCTTAAAGATTGTAGCATGTGCCCTTGCGCTAATGATTATGCAGGGAATGCCTTTTGACTTTCCGCTCTTTGCCGGTTTCATCTTTATGTTAGCTATCACGATGGTAGCAGCACCCGGTGTGCCGGGAGGCGCCATCATGGCCTCATTGGGTATCTTGCAATCGATGCTTGGGTTCGACCAATCGGCACAAGCATTGATGATTGCACTCTACATAGCTATGGACAGTTTCGGAACAGCTTGCAACGTAACCGGCGACGGAGCTATCGCGCTTGTCATAGATAAAGTGATGGGAAAGAAAAGCTGACTTTATATGCCTCATCTGCTTTCAAGCTCAGTAACCGGCGCATCCGATTTACATGTATATTTAGTAAATAGGGCTCTGATTCGTTTATTCATTGGCTTCTCAAAATAATAATAAGAAAGCAGGCTCAATAAAATGATGATACAAAAGAGAGCCGGAACAGAGATGTACCAGGCTATATGAAAGTTGCTTTCTTTTTGCCATTCCGTATAAGACAGCAGCACAAAAAGATGAATCAGATAAAAACTATAACTGATTTCTCCGCCAATCACTAAAAAACGATTGGACAAAAGGCGTGAAACTAACCCTTTTTGCAGAGAGAAACTTATCAGAATAAAAGCGACCGGAAGCCAGTAATAACAGGAATACCTGTATACTTTCGGGATTTCGGCTGCATATAGATAGAAGACTAAAAATAAAACAATGGATGCCACTTCAATAACACTTCCTTGATATGAAGTGATGTTTTTGTTTTTCAAACGCTCATATAGCTGAAACAGTAGCATGCCGACAATGAAATCCGGAAATCGGGTAATAGGGTTCACATACCAATATCCTTTTATATCATTTTCCGGGGTAAAATACATGCCGACAATAATCAATATTGCTGAAACTAAGAAAATGTACAGCAGACTCTTATAGCTCTTAGCCAATGGCACAAGAAAAGGAAAACAGAAATAAAAAAGCTGTTCACAACACAAACTCCACGAAGGGCTGTTGAATGAAAAAAAGTAGTCGGCTTTTGGTATGTAGGCATTTGTTAATGTGAGTGAAGTAAAAAAGTGCTTGCTCCAATCAGCATATCCTGACGCCACTACATAGCCGCCTAAAGCAATAGCAATCAGCAAGGTTAACCAATGCAAGGGATAAATACGTGCTATGCGTGCTATCCAAAAATCCCGTTTGGTCAGCTTGCTCTCACTTAATTTCTTTTGATAATTGTATGCTATAATGAAGCCGCTTAATACAAAAAAGAAGCTCACACCTACAAATCCCTCTTTGAAGAAATGCAGATTAAAAATATCGTCAATTACATAGCAATGTGCCCCGAAGACCATTAAAGCAAATATAAGCCGCAAAGAGGTAAGTGTTTTTATCATAATACTTATTTTAAGAGCACAAAAATACGAAAAATAACAGTCTTAATATTCATTAGACTGCTCCTTTTTTATTAATTGAAAGATAGAACACTACTATAAATGCTTGGACGCAGCGAACAGGACGAGAAACATGTCGAAAACGACCATAATATACTGACACAACAGACTTATCAGCATAAAAAAGAGCACTAAAAGGAGTAGCAGCCCCAAAAGTAGAAGAACTCCAACTATACCCTGTCATTGAAACATTAGTCAAGTCTCCTAATTCAACTCGATACCCCGAGGCGGGGAAGTAACTCACTGCAAAACAAAAGCAATCATTTGAAAACAGATAGCAATAAAAAGCAAAGACTTTATGAAGCTATCTGAAAGATTTGAGCTAACATCATGTTGTCAGTAGATTGCTTGAATTTATAAGCCACACTATCGAGAATTTTATCATTCTACGATACTCCGAGCTAAAGTAATACTTTCTTTATATAGAATATCTGCAAGTTCTTGGACGCAGCGAACAGAAAAGCCACCAACACGATTATTACTGTTAATCAGATTTATCCAGGAACTATGAAGGCTAAAGGTACCACTCGAAGTACTTCCTGTACCCACAGACGAAGACGAACGATGATAACCTTCACTTCCAATACCTAAAATCAAACCGACTTCAAGATGACGATACCCCGAGGCGGGGAAGTACCTCACAGCATAACAAAAGCAATCATTTGAAAGAATATAGCGGTAGAAAGTACAAGAACTTTGTACAACTATAAAAAACAAACTAACAAAGCGATATGTCAACAGATCCTTCGCAAGCTCAGGATGACAATAAACCACTTGTCAGTAGATTACTTGAATTTACAAATCACACTATTACAAGGCAGTTCCTTGCAGCACTCCGGATTCAGTATTCTATATTTAATGTAAAAGTATTATTTATAAATGCTTGGACGCAGCGAACAGGAAAACCATGAGCTCGATGATGAGGAAATAGCGAAGTACACTCACCCACTGAGAATCGAAGACAAGCAACTAAAAAAAGTCTTAAACCTTGCGTGGAGCTAGCCCAACCATAACCAAAAGCACCTACACTGGCCAACACTCCTGACTCGTCAATTCGTAACCCCGAGGCGGGGAAATACACCGCTGCAAAACAAAAAGCAATCATTAGAAAAACAGATAGCTACAGAAAGTATGATGACTTTACGTAAAAATGCCTTCACCCCTTCATCTTATCCCTGTATCTCCCTATTAATAGGCATTGGTGGTGAAGGGATACCCTAAAATCGAGGTTTCAACACCTTCACCTTATACCGTCCTAATAACATCTTCAAAAAGACTATCAAAATGATATAGAATACTTGCAAGTTCTTGGACGCAGCGAACAGGACGAGCATAATTACGCGAACCATCAATACCAAGAGGAAAAAGAAGCCCATTTTCGCACCACAAATAAGCACTCTGCACAACTTCTTTCCCACTGGAAGAAGAAGTCCAACAAAACACAGTAGTACCAATGTAGACCAAAAACTGTTCGCCAATGGAACGACGCCCCGAGGCGGGGAAGTAACCCTCACTGCAAAACAAAGACAATCATTTAAAAGACTGATAGTCACAGAGAACACATAAAGAAACTACCATAACAACAACTAACAATACGTCAAAGATCGCCAGCAAATTGCCTGAATTTACAAACCACACTACTACAAGGCAGTTGCTTGCAGCACTCCCGGTTCAGCATTCTATACCACCCACAAAAGTAGTGAAAAGTATTCATTCACACTCCTTGCCACAACCATTTCAATCTTGCTTAAATGCTGCCGTGAGCGTGCATCAAATATTTAAAAAGAAGCACGGAGACATAGAGGCTTTTAATCAGTCTGTCATCCTGAGCTTGCGAAGGATCTCGCTTGTGCATATAGATCCTTCGCAGGCTCAGGATGACAAAGAGTATCTATCATATTGCTACATATTCACCTACTTCGCTAACACAAACTATTTTCAAAACTCACCAAATAGAAAAAATTCTGCATAAAACAGTGCAAGTTCATGCAGAAATCCTGCATATTTCGAGACAATATTACATAATAATGCAACTTTTTTAGTAAAACAAGGTGGGTTTAGTCGTATACTAAAGCAGGTTCAGTCGTATACCGAACCTGCTTTGGTCGTATACCGAACCTTGTTCAGTATGGGATTGTATTTTGTTAACACACTATTTCGCTCTTTTTTCACTTAATAGCACCCTCCCTATGAGATAACCAACAACGACAATAAGAAACCAAACAAACCATACAACTAACGAAATCATCACAAACTAATAAAATAAACATCATTTCATCCTACATCTATCAACATTTAATTAAATATGTCAAACAACTAATTGAAATAAATGCGTTCTTTTCCACTGCAACGGACTGGGACAGAACCATCGCAAAGAGAAGGGAATGAATATGCAAAATGTCAAAAGCAACAATCTAAAATTGGAAAAATGAAAAAAAGAAAAAGAAAACAACTGTTCTGATTGCTTATCTGAAATGAAATAACGACATTTGCCACCCATGTCTAATTAAACTAACAAAAGAAACCCTATGAAAGTAGCTCTGATCTCCGGAATCACCGGACAAGACGGTTCATTCCTCGCCGAATTTCTTCTTCAAAAAGGATACGAAGTACATGGCATCCTGCGCCGTTCTTCTTCATTCAACACCGGACGTATTGAACATTTGTATTTTGACGAATGGGTGCGTGATATGAAACAGAAACGTACCATCAACCTGCATTACGGCGACATGACGGACAGTAGTTCGCTCATTCGTATTATCCAGCAAGTGAAACCGGACGAAATATACAACTTAGCTGCACAAAGCCATGTAAAGGTTTCGTTCGACGTGCCCGAATATACCGCCGAAGCAGACGCTATAGGCACCCTACGCATGCTTGAGGCTGTGCGCATACTGGGACTGGAAAAGAAAACGCGCATCTATCAGGCTTCTACTTCCGAACTTTTTGGAAAGGTGCAGGAAGTGCCGCAAAAGGAAACGACTCCTTTCTATCCGCGTTCTCCATACGGCGTGGCAAAACAGTATGGTTTCTGGATTACAAAGAACTATCGCGAGAGCTATGGCATGTTTGCCGTAAACGGCATCCTTTTCAATCACGAGAGCGAACGTCGTGGCGAAACTTTCGTGACACGCAAAATCACGTTGGCTGCCGCACGCATAAGCCAGGGAGAGCAGGACAAACTTTACCTGGGAAACCTCGACTCACTGCGCGACTGGGGATATGCCAAAGATTATGTGGAGTGCATGTGGCTGATTCTGCAACATGACGTGCCCGAAGATTTTGTGATTGCTACGGGCGAGATGCACACCGTGCGCGAATTTTGTACACTGGCTTTTGCAGAAACAGGAATCACTTTGCGCTGGGAAGGCGAAGGAGTCAACGAGAAGGGTATCGACGTTGCCACAGGCCGGGTGCTGGTAGAGGTAGACCCGAAATACTTCCGCCCGGCGGAGGTTGAACAACTGCTTGGCGACCCTACAAAAGCCAGAACCCTGTTGGGATGGAATCCATGCAAAACGTCATTCCCCGAACTGGTAAAAATCATGGTGGAACATGACATGAAAAAAGTGGAACGCATGATTGCAAACAAGCATTAATCCCGACCAGCGAGGCGTTGAAGCCAAATTTGCTGCGCTGTGTTTTTGAGGCACAGGGAAGAACTCTAAAATAATCTGTCGATATAAGCAAATGTCGTATAACTGATAAATAATGAATAAAATATCTTTTAGACGCGGACCAGCGAGGCGCTGGAGCCAGATTAGCTGCGCTGTTGGACTGGGCAGAGCAGAGCCCTGCCCCTACAGTATTATGATAGGCTTGTAGGGGCGGGGGTTCTACTTCGCCCGAATGCGCAAATTGATAAATAATAATCCGCCTGATCCGCTCAATCCGCGTCTAAAAGATTAATTCAAATCTATATTGAAATAAGCATAAGCTATATTGAATTCACGTTAAAATAAGAAATGGAAAAAGAAGCCAAAATATATGTGGCGGGGCATCACGGTCTGGTGGGTTTCCGCCATCTGGAAAAATTTACAGGAAAAAGGATACAGCAATCTGGTGGGACGCACCCACAGAGAACTGGACTTGCTGGACGGTGTAGCCGTAAGGGAATTCTTTGACCGCGAGAAGCCCGAATATGTTTTCCTCGCCGCTGCTTTTGTGGCGGCATCATGGCAAACAGCATCTACCGGGCAGACTTCATCTACAAGAACCTGCAAATTCAACAGAACATCATTGGCGAGAGCTTTCGTCACGGAGTGAAGAAGTTACTTTTCCTGGGTAGCACGTGCATCTATCCGCGCGATGCAGAACAGCCCATGAAAGAAGAAGTCCTGCTGACTTCTCCGTTAGAGTACACCAACGAACCGTATGCGATTGCCAAAATAGCCGGATTAAAGATGTGCGAAAGTTTCAATCTGCAATACGGCACCAACTACATAGCAGTGATGCCGACAAACTTGTATGGCCCCAACGATAACTTCGACCTTGAACGCAGCCATGTGCTGCCTGCCATGATTCGTAAAATCCACCTGGCACACTGCCTGAAGCAAGGCAACTGGGACGCGGTGCGCAAAGATATGAATCTACGCCCCGGTAGAAGGCATTAGCGGTGAAAGTACAAAAGAAGAAATCCTCGCCATCCTGCGTAAATACGGCATATCGGAAACGGAAGTTACCCTATGGGGCACGGGCACGCCACTCCGCGAATTTCTATGGAGCGAAGAGATGGCCGATGCCAGCGTGTTTGTCATGGAACATGTGGACTTTAAGGACACACACCGGGCAGGGAACAAAGAAATCCGTAATTGCCACATTAATATAGGCACAGGAAAAGAAATCAGCATCCGCCGGTTGGCAGAACTGATTGTGGAAACTGTAGGGTATAAAGGCAAACTGACCTTTGACAGCAGTAAACCGGACGGTAACCATGCGCAAGCTGACAGACCCATCGAAGCTACATTCTTTGGGATGGCACCATCAAATTGAAATTGAGGACGGCGTAAAGCGGATGTATCAATGGTATCTTAAATAATGTGGCAATTAGTTTTTTCATTCTCAAATAAATAGCTATATTCGCACAAATTAATACCAAATGTGCAAAAAACGATGGAACAAAGTTTTATAGCTTACATTGAGAATAGCATCAAAAACAATTGGGACCTGGATGCCCTGACCGACTACAAAGGAGCAACATTACAATATAAAGATGTAGCCCGCAAAAATAGAAAAAACTTCACATAATCTTTGAGGAAAGTGGAATTCGTAAAGGCGATAAAATCGCAGTCTGCGGACGTAACAGTTCGCACTGGGGGGGTCGCCTTTTTTGGCTACATTGACCTATGGGGCAGTCATTGTTCCCATTCTGCATGAGTTCAAGGCAGACAACGTGCATAACATCGTCAACCACTCGGAAGCCAAGTTGCTTTTTGTGGGCGACATGGTGTGGGAGAACCTGAACGAATCGGCTATGCCACTTCTGGAAGGCATTATAATGATGACGGACTTCACTGTATCGCGCAGTGAGAAACTGACCCACGCACGCGACCACCTGAACGAACTGTTCGGCAAGAAATATCCAAAAAATTTCCGCAAGGAGCATGTGGAATATCATAAAGACCAACCCGAAGAACTGGCTGTTATCAACTATACTTCGGGCACAACGAGCTACTCAAAAGGGGTTATGCTCCCCTACCGCAGCCTATGGTCTAACACTAAATTTGCATTCGAGGTACTGACCCTCCACCCGGGTGACAAAATAGTATCCATGTTGCCTATGGCGCATATGTACGGACTGGCATTTGAATTCCTTTACGAATTCTCCATAGGCTGCCAGATATATTTCCTCACCCGCATGCCAAGCCCGAAAATCATTTTCCAGGCATTCGAGGAAGTAAAACCCAACCTGATTGTAGCAGTACCTCTGATTATCGAGAAGATTATAAAGAAAAGCGTACTTCCCAAGTTGGAGACTCCGACCATGAAGTTATTGCTGAAAGTACCAATCATCAATGACAAGATCAAGGCTACTGTTCGCGAGGAAATGATAAAGGCTTTCGGTGGCAACTTTGAAGCTGTGATTGTAGGCGGTGCCGCCTTCAACCAGGAAGTGGAAAACTTCCTCAGGATGATTGAGTTCCCTTATACCGTAGGGTATGGTATGACCGAATGCGGTCCGATTATCTGCTACGAGGATTGGAAACGCTTCAAGCAGGGTTCATGCGGAAAAGCAGCCCCGCGCATGGAAGTGAAGATATTATCACCGGATCCTGAAAACATAGCAGGCGAAATTGTTTGCAAAGGGCCGAACGTGATGTTGGGTTACTATAAAAACGATGAGGCTACCAGCCAGGTCATCGACAAGGACGGGTGGCTGCACACCGGTGACCTTGCATTGGAAGATGCCGAAGGCAATATCACCATCAAGGGACGTAGCAAAAATATGTTGCTTAGTGCCAGCGGACAGAATATCTATCCCGAAGAGATTGAAGACAAGCTGAACAATCTGCCTTATGTTGCCGAAAGCATCATCGTGCAGCAAAACGACAAATTGGTAGGACTGGTTTATCCGGATTTCGACGAGGCGTTTGCACACGGATTGAAGAACGAAGATATGGAGCGAGTGATGGAAGAAAACCGTGTAGCACTGAACGCAATGTTGCCTGCATACAGCCAAATTTCTAAAATGAAGATATATCCCGAGGAATTTGAAAAGACTCCGAAGAAGAGTATCAAGCGATTCTTGTATCAGGAGGCTAAAGGCTAAGTGACGGAGTGTAAAGCGGAATAATAATGAATGAAAATGGATTTCACCACAGAGGACACAGAGTACACAGAGGAAAAATATAAAAACACACATATTTTAATTCAGACAAAAGAACATAAGAACAAATAAAGAATAATATGTCCTTTTGTTCTTATTGTCTAAAAAGAAAAAACTCTGTGTACTCCGTGTCCTCTGTGGTGAAATTTTATATTCAAATCTATTTAAAACGAACTAACATTAATGAAGAAACAAATTATAATTGCGGCAACTCTGTTAATGACTGCCGTTTGCCTGCCCGCTCAAAATAAAAGCGCAGGCATCAACCTTTCATTATGGAAAAAAGTCTGCACCCAGCCCGCAGACAGTACCCAAACAACTTACTTCAACCTGGGGTTATTCTCTGAAATGAATCGTCTCAATGGTGTAGGATTGAACGCTTTCGGCGGCATCGTCCACCAAAACATGAACGGTGTACAGATTTCAGGTCTGGCGAGCCTTGCGGGAAATAATATGCGCGGCGTGCAGATAAGTGGTATCAGCAACGTGAGCGGCAACAGCCTGACAGGTGTTTCGCTTTCCGGTTTGGTAAATATCGCCGGCAACCAATCCAGGGGGGTAATGATAACCGGACTGACCAACATTGCGGGAGATAACACTAAAGGGCTAATGGTCAGCGGTGTGGTAAACATAACAGGAGATAAAGCCGCAGGCGTCCAACTTTCCGGATTAGCCAACATAACCGGAGAAACATATAACGGTTTGATGGGTTCCGGTTTGCTTAATGTGGTGGGTAATAATATGAACGGTGTGCAAATGTCGGGACTTGCCAATGTGGTGGGTGAACAGATGAACGGCGCACAGTTTGGACTCTTCAACTATGCCTCCAAAGCGAAAGGTTTGCAAATAGGACTGGTAAACTACTATAAGGACGAAATGAAAGGCTTCCAGTTAGGACTGGTTAACGCCAACCCGGACACCAAAGTGCAAATGATGGTGTTTGGTGGTAATGCCACGAAAATCAATGTAGGTGCCCGGTTCAAAAACAAACTCTTTTATACCATCCTGGGTGGAGGCACGCATTACCTTGATTTTGGCGACAAATTCTCTGCTGCCGTATTCTACCGTGCCGGACTCGAACTGCCATTATACAAAAATCTGTTTATCAGCGGAGACCTTGGCTACCAACACATCGAGACATTCAAAAATAAAGATTACATGGATGTGCCTGCACGGCTTTACGCGCTACAGGCCCGCCTCAATCTGGAATACCGTTTTACAGAGAAGTTTGGTATCTTCGCAACTGGTGGTTATGGCGGCAGCCGATACTACAACAAAAACAAAGGATACGACAAAGGAGCTATTATAGAAGCCGGAGTTGTCCTTTTTTAACGGTGAACGATTAACGATAAACGGTGAACACTCTGCTATATTAAAGCGCAGCTTGTTCACCGTTCATCGTTTAACAGTTCATCGTTAATTACACTTTCTCTTTAATCAAACCAACGCGATAAGCTACCAGCAACTTCTTTAAATCCTGTATCTGGGTCACCAGTTCTTTTCCCTTATCGGTATCTTTCACCATCATTCGTTGCGAGTTGAACTCGATGACAAAAGTCGTTGATTTAATATCCTGTCCTTCTTCAATAGCTTTCTGTGTAGACTGGAACGGCTCATGCTGCACCAACTGCAACCCATGAGAGTGATATACCAATGTATATCCGGCAATCCCCGTTTCCGGCTGATATGCTTTAGAGAAACCGCCGTCAATCACCAGCAGTTTGCCGTCCGCCTTCATTGGTTGTTCACCCTTGATGGTCTTTACCGGTACATGTCCGTTGATGATGTGTGTATGCTGTCCCGTGACCTCAAACTCTTCCAGAATACGGTCGCAGATTTCTTCCTTATTACGCAGAGTATAGTAATGTCCTTTAGTCTCCTTATGCAGACTCTTATCTGCAACGAAGTAACGCTCAAAAGTAGCCATCTTGTCTTTATCGAACGATGGTGCGTCCGGGCCACACCACAGATACCAGATGTAATCCATCGCAAAACGCTTATCCTCTTCTTCGTCTTCATCGAAATAGGCGGTACGAATCAGTTGGTCTATCTTGTCCATCAGCTTTTTACCCCAATACTTCTTTCCGCGGATGTTCACTTCCTTAAAACTTCCATCCTCATTAAGAGGCACCGAAGCATGATACAATAAGTTGGAATTGCATACCAGATACATGCCCCCATAAGTAAACAGGCAACGCATGTGTTTCTTGAGCTTTTCACTGTTCATGAACGAAGCATGAATTTTATCCACCAACTCGCGCTCTTCATCTGTCAGACGATAAGGGTCGGCAGGATCGATAGTCGGGAAGTTCGTGTCACGCAATTCATATTCTTTACCTTCGTAAACAAACACACCACGTTCAAAGTCTATTTTCTCCAACAACTTACGCCCTTCCATCGCAAACTCCGGACGGCGATTTATAATCTCTGCTTCCAGCTTGAATTGGATAATAGTAATCGCTTTGTGCATCTGCATGATGAGACGCAATGTCTTCTCATTGTACGAAGAGTCGGCAAAATTCATTTTAGGGGCGAAGATGGCACACGGATCATCGCCATAAGTATCCATGGCAAACGTAGCCAACGGCAAGAGGTTGATGCCATAACCGTCTTCGAGCGTACCCAGATTGCCGTAACGCATCGACATGCGAATCACATTTGCCATGCAGCAATCGTTACCCGAAGCAGCTCCCATCCATAAAATGTCATGGTTACCCCACTGAATATCGAAATTATGATAATCACACAAAGTGTCCATGATGATGTGAGCCCCCGGACCACGGTCATAAATATCGCCCACAATGTGCAGGGAGTCGATGGTCAGACGCTGAATGAGGTTACACATAGCGATGATGAAATCGTCCGAACGGCGGGTAGAAATAATGGTGCTGATAATGACATTGATATAAGCATGCTTATTAGGTTCAATGCTCGACTCATGCAGCAACTCCTGAATGATGTACGAAAACTCCGCCGGCAATGATTTGCGCACTTTAGAGCGGGTATATTTTGAAGAAACATTTTGGCACACTTTCACCAATTGGTTCAGAGTAATGAGATACCAATCATCAATGTCCGTCTCACTCGCCTTGATAAGCTGCAACTTTTCTACCGGATAATAAATAAGCGTACAGAGTTCCTTCTTTTCACTCTCACGAAGCGTGTGGCCGAATATTTCATTGACTTTGCGCTTCACTGCCCCCGAAGCATTTTTCAACACATGCTGAAAGGCTTCATACTCCCCGTGAATATCTGTCAGAAAGTGTTCTGTACCCTTTGGCAGATTCAAAATAGCCTCCAGATTAATAATTTCCGTACTGGCAGCCGCAATGGTTGGAAAGCTGCGTGATAAAAGTTGCAGGTAACGCAAGTCACCTATAATGCTTTCAGGAGTAATATTATACTGAGCAGTCATATTTATTCTTTACAATTTAATTATTTACAATTTACGATTGATGTTAGAGCCTGTCTAAATTAAAAACATCAATAGCACCTGGGCTATAATCACCCGAAGGAACATACACAGCGGGTAGACCGTAGCATAAGCCACCGAAGGATTATCTCCCGGAATGGTGTCATTGGCATAATTCAGCGCCATTGGATTGGCCATACTTCCGCAAAGCATGCCTGATACAGTGCCGAAATCTATTTTCATCGCCTTAAACGCGATCATGCCGACAATCACCGTCGGAATTAGAGTGAGACCAAAGCCTACCCCAATCCATAAAATTCCTTCGGGACGGAATACCGTATCGAAGAAATGCGCCCCGGCATCCAGCCCGAGACAAGCCAGATACATCGAGAGTCCCAGAGCACGAAGCATCAGGTTGGCACTTCGGGTCGTATAAGTCACCATGTGCAGGCGAGGGCCAAATGTGCCTATCAAGATACCTACCACGATTGGGCCACCTGCCAGCCCAAGACGCACCGGAGCACTGATTCCCGGAATAGTGAACGGAATAGCACCTAAAGCCAATCCCAAAATAATGCCCACAAATACGGCAACCAAGTTTGGTTCTTTCAGGCTCTTGATTGCATTTCCCAGCACTTTCTCTACATTCTGGATAGCCGCAGCCTCGCCCACCACAGTGAGACGGTCGCCCAACTGCAAAGTGAGTTCGGGAGTTGCGAGAAGCTGCACTCCGGAGCGATATACCCGGCTGATATTAATCCCGTAATGATTGCGCAGGCGGAGAGCACCCAGTTTCTTCCCGTTCAGTTCAGGGCGAGTCACCACGATACGTTGGGAGATCAACTGGCTGTCAATGGCATTCCAATCTATATCTTCTTTATTCCAATCGGTATTCTCCTGTTCGCCAAACAAAACCGTGAGCGCAAGGGCGTCTTTCTCGGAAGTAACCACCAACAAACGGTCTCCTTCCTTAATAATCTTTTCGGACGTAGGTATACTTACATTGCCATCGCGCCACAAACGGGAAATGACAAACTTTGTATAGCTCATATGGGCAATATCCTTCACACTTTTATTGAAGATAGCCGGGTTGTGCACTTGGAAAGCGGCAATAAATGTCTTGTTATTATCGTCTTTCTCTTTTACTTCAAGGTCTGCACGGCGAACCATTAACTTACGAATCAGAAGTACGGCAAGAATAACGCCGATGACTCCTAACGGATAGGCTACCGCACACCCCAATGCAGGCGTACTGCTTTCAAGTCCCATCTGCTTTAACGTTTGCTGTGCAGCACCCAAAGCAGGGGTATTGGTCGTAGCGCCGCAAAGTATTCCTACCATATCAGGCAGGGAAATATTAGTGACATAACTGCCAAGCACCGTAAGCAATGTACCCAGTATAACAACGGCAAGTGCAAGCATGTTCAGCGTGACGCCTCCTTTACGAAAAGAACTGAAGAAACCGGGACCAACCTGAAGGCCCAAAGCATAGACAAAGATGACAAGACCGAAGCTTTCGGCATAGTTCAGCATCTGCGGGTCAATGGACAATCCAAAGTGTCCGGCAAGAATGCCGGCAAAGAATACAAAAGTAACGCCAAGGGAGATGCCCCAGACATGAATCTTCCCCAATCCCAGCCCGATTGCAGATATCAAGGAAAGAATAACGACAGCTTGCAAGGCAGAATGCTCAAGGAATAAACTATATAACCAATCCATTTAATTGCTAATTTGGCACAAAGATAGCAACTTATTATGACCTCACAAAGCTTTTATTCACCCACTTCATGCCATACCAGCGACGGACAAAAATAATACCCCGTATGTTTTCATCGAGCGCAAACGCCGCCCACATACCGCAAATACCTAATCCCCAATAGATGCCGAACAGATAACCAACACCAACTGCCACGCTCCACATCACCACTAAACCCACGTAAAAAGGATAATTAACATCACCCGCCGCACGCAGGGCGTTTGTCGCAAAGATATTGATAGGACGGCCTATTTCCAACGCCACATCTATAATCAATACAATGACACCCATGCGTATGATTTCCGGATTAGAAGTCAGCCAACTTAGTATGGTATGTCCCGAAACAGCGAGAATGCAAGAGAGAATCAAGGTTATCATGACCGACTTCTTCATCACATATTTTCCCAAGAGGAAGGCTGCATAGGGCTTCTTCTCCCCTATCAGATGACCGATGCAAATAGCTCCGCCCTGTGCCATCGATATACTGAAAAGATAGACAAACATAATGATATTAACACAATAAGTACGTGTGGCAAGGGCTTCCACTCCCAGCATATTGATAAAGAAAGTAATCACCACCTGCGACGAACTGTAAGACAGCTGTTCGCCTGCCGACGGCAAGCCCACCTTCATCAGGTTTTTGAGTTCAATAAACGGGAACGGTCGGAAATAAGCCAATGGGAAACTGTGAATATACTTGCGGAACAGAATAATAAAGAGAATAACCATAGCTACCCCCCGGCTTATTGCCGTAGAGATAGCTGCTCCCTCAACTCCCAATTCCGGAAAACCGAACTTACCAAAAATCAGAGAATAGTTACCAATGATGTTCAATATATTAACAACAACCGTCACAAGCATCGGATATACAGCTTTATTAGCGCTTCGTAACGATGCGGATAGTGTCAAGGAGATTGCCTGAAAGAAGGCAAAAGCACCGACAATGCGCATGTAATCCATTCCGTCACTCATCAGTTCAGGGCCAAGCCCCATCCATCCCAGAATGGTACGTGCACCGAAGAATAAGATCATACTGACAAGACCACCCACCACCAGGTTGACAAGCAGGGAAACGCCCACTACCTGCACCACCTTTTTCTCAAGTCTGGCACCCAGATATTGCGAACAAAGCACCGAAGTTCCCAGATTGATAACTTCAAACACAAGAAACGTCAGCATAACAATCTGATTAACCACCCCCACGGCAGCCACACTATTATCCGAATGACGGCTCAACATGATAATATCTACCGCGCCAAGCATCATAATCAGCAATGTCTCTATGAAAATAGGAGCAACCAGTTTTGCCAACCTTCTTTTAATACTCTCCTGTTGAATCCTCCGTGTCACTTTGTGCCTCTCTTTATTTTTGGAGTGCAAAGTTACTTCTTTTCATAGGAAACGCGGATTGATATATATCAATATATATCATCCGCCTCCAACTATTCTGAAAAGGTCAGGTTATCAACGTCCTATAAAGTCTACATAGTTATCATGTCCGTCCAGATAGCCACTTAGCACATTACCCGAAATCCATACATCATCGAGATAAGAGACATCACCGGGACCATAATACATTTCTAATGAATACTGGCTGCGGTCTGTCCAGTGCCAGTCAAAGTAATACACATCTTCCGTCACACGTCCGTTAGGATATTCCACCCTGATATAGTCTTCACCGTGGCGATCCAGATAAAAAGTCAATTCCTGGTAGCAACGATTACCATCCCTGTCAATGTAAGAGTCTGCCCATATACGGCTACATAGAGCAGCAGACTTTTGATAATAAGATCCGCCGATGTCATCATCGTCATAAAAGCTCACCTCGCAGGAAGCAAGACTAACCAATGCTACAGCCAACAGGCAAAATCTGAAGTATTTATAAACTATCGTTTTCATATCATCTGGTTTTAATGGTTGATAATCGTTTTGTCTGAGAACAAAATTAGGCAATCGTTTGATTCGGAAAGAAAGAAAAAACCTATATATAGAGAGGGAAATACCTAAATAAAAAAGGGAAAAAAGGTACGCACCATCCTACACGACACAGAGGCGCCCCGACATTCATTCATATACATTTCATTAGCAACACATTGCAAGGACTCATTGCTGACAAGGCATCTTTTGGGTCAGTCCGAGAACCGTGTTGTTATGTTAAATCTACACCGATAGTTTGCATAATCTAAAAATAAAGAATGGAATATCCCTAACTCCTCTGAATTCCCCCTTTATCCACAAATCTTACCTTCTCATCCATTAGAATGCAAGGATTGTGTGCCCCCGAAAGGGGCTAATGTAAGTAGCCATGGGTGTAGCAAAGCGGAACCCATGGGCAACATGATATTGCATCCAAGTCCGCAACGCGGGCGAATATCATTAAACAATGTATTATATGACTTGGCGTTAGCCAATTCGCCCCCTTCGGGGACGACAACTTAGTGCAAATTTGGTGCAAATACAAAAAAAATAAGTCTATCACATCACTGCAACAGACTCATTTTCAATTCGTAGTGGGTACGAGAATCGAACTCGTATTACATGCGTGAGAGGCATGTGTCCTAACCGTTAGACGAACCCACCGGCTTTGATTTTGATTTGAGATTCAAAAAAAGCCGAGAATATCTCAGCTCTTTTCTCATCTTATATAAGAGATTTGCGGAAGCTGGGGGATTCTCACTCAACTTCCATATATCGCTGTAAATTAATGCTTTAACTATTATGCACCTTTTAATTGGTCGCAAATTAGTGCGCAAAAATTAAACACTTTTTCAATATATCCCAAAAGAACTTTGTTCTATTTAACTATCACTTAGTTCTACAATTCCTTTGAATTGCGCTGCAAAGGTAGGGATTTGAACCTTAACCACCAAACATTTTACTTACTTTTTTCTACAAATTTTGTGGTTATCTCAACCCTGTTCAACCAACCCTGAAGGAACTTTTGATTGGAAGGTTTGATAGTCACCAAGTTATGATAATATATTCTTCGTTGATTAATGAACTCATTAACCAACTCATTCAACTTGGCTTTATTATTGGTATATGTAAGAGTTATGTTTCCAATTGCACCATCTACTGCAATTGAAATACCATATACTTTATTAATTGCTTTCTGTAATATCTTCACTGCTGCACCTGTCCCTGCATTAACACCCATATCATACAGGTGCGTTCTTATCATATCTGAATCTATCCTATCCGCTTTGATTGGTTGGTAATACATGGAATCATATATTTCAATCATCAATCTTTCTAATTCTGAATCCTGAATCTTTTGATTCCATTTCAAAGGCTTGTGTTTATCTACTATCTTCCAACCTTGCCAATTCGGGTTTGAATTGCGTGCAATCCCACAATACGTTTCGCCACCGCTATCTAATTTGTCATTTACATAACCACCTTCTGTTTCAAGTGTCTTGCTTATAATTGCTTCTTTTGTTATCATATTCTTTTTCAGAATAGATAAGATTGTGTAACTTTGGCAATCACAATAAAAAATTGAATATTATGAAAGATAGAGAAAGACAACTATTAAAAGAAATAGATGAATTGCATGGAGAATTATTATCTGCTCCAAATGGTAAACATATTGGTAATGGTATTATTTTACCACCTGACGGATATGGATATAGGAATAATGCAAAAAAACTGATAACAAAGGCTCATGAATTACATAATGAATATAATCCTGAATACCTAAATTTAGCAAGTATAGAGGCTTTATATCACACATTAGAAAAAGAAGTAGAATATGTTGTGTATAAGGATGATGAAGCAAATAAATCTAATGCAGCTAAGAAAAGAAAACTTGAATTAGTTAAAGAAATGAATGGTGCAACAGAACAGATAAAGATTGATGCTTTTGCACTATTTCTAAAAATCAGTGAACTAAAAGAAAGACGTGAACTATAAAAACAGAATCCCCACGCATCTTACTGATTGGTAAAGTGTGGGGTTCTTATTAGTGCTTATTACCGACATAATAGCTGAATGAAGAACGTTTATAATATTGATGATATGCAGCGTTTGCAAACGCTAAACTCATAACACAATCATCATGTGCGCCGTGCATACCCCTATATACTACACTTCTATTCTTTTTGCTAAACTCAATACCAAAGGTTTTAAGTTCATTCAATAACGGTTCTGAATTGATTATCTTGATAGTTTCAGTTTCAAAGTCAACTATCAGATTTTCAATTATCTGTTGCTTATTCTTATTCAAAGTATAGAATGAAGAAAGTTTACCTTTGTACTTCTCTTTCAAACTATCAAAGAAGAAATCACCAATACTGTTAGTTTCAACCCAACAATCAACAGGATTCCATTTCAATAATTGGGCTGCAACTGCTTTAGTTATTGCATTATAATCCATCTTATTCCACCTGCCTTGATACACCAATTGATGTGTATTCAGGTCTATAATACTTAATACAGTGTAATCTTCAGCCCTACCAATATCCAATCCTGCAACATACTTACCTGAATAGCTGATAAGATTGGAATCTAATATACAATCATTAATATTTTTGAATACAGAACCTTCACCATCATCTAAAAATTCAGCTAACACTTCCTGTTTATAGATGTTAGCAGGAAGTTGTTTCTTCATATCTTCAAGTTCTTCAGGTGGTACTAATGGATTAGATGCAGTACCCATTATAAAGGATTTATATTTAGTCTGTTCTTCTTTTAACCCTTCCTGAAAGATTTGATAATACCAAGAACCTTTACCAAGTGGGGTACTACAAAGAATAACCTGTTTAGCCAATAAAAATATTGGTCTTAGAACTTTATTCCAAGCATCATCACTTATTTGTGCTGCTTCATCAATCACGCCAAAAGCATAACCCCTACCACGTAAATTGTCAACTGCACCTTCACCTGCTGATACAAATTCAATATAACTGTTATTGCTAAATGTTATCTTCAGGTCTGATTTATTGATACCCTGTTTCTTTAGGAATGGAAACTTTTCAGTAATTGCAGATACTACCAATTCAAAGATATACTTTGCCAACTTATATGAAGGGGTACAATAACCAACTGCAACATTTGGATTTGATAAAGCCCAAAATAAAGCCTGATTTGATGCAAAGAAAGATTTTCCAAATCTTCTTCCACAATTTAATATAATAAACTTGGTATCAGGATTCAACATCAAATATTGATGAATCTGCTTTTGACCTTCATGTGGTGTGTATAACTGTACCTGTTGTACACTTCGGTTTACCTTCTGCTGTATGGTGTCTTTCCTGTATTTAAGTAAGTCCTTCCTGTTGTGTTTATTATCAGTGATTGGTGTTGGTAATTTATCCGCTTCTGTTATTCGTTTTGGTCTGCCTGTTCTTCTGTGTTTTAAAGGTGATTCCATTATTCAGCAACATCTTCTTCATCTTCATTATTAATTGCAAATCCACCAAAGTTTACCTGTATAACAGAATCCGCTTTTACATTAGCTTCAACCTTTTCGGTATATAAACCACCAAGTTTATTTATAATATCAGTGGCTTTAAGAGCATTTGAAAGGTCGCCACGTTGCAAAGCAGCACAACCAATATTCATTAATCGGGTAATCTGATTGTTTGCTAATTTTGCAAACTCTTTTTCCATATTGGAATCAAATATTTCATAAGCCTTTTTGATGTAGTAATCAATATTCTGTTCGCTACAATCCCACTTTTCACTGAATGTTTTCTTTATATCGGCTGTTGTGTTCATTTCAACTAAAGCCTTATAAACTTCATATATACGTTGTTTACCTATATTCTTTGGTAACTTTCCTTGTTTCGCCATATCTATATCTTTTTTCAAAAAGATAAATGACACAAAACTTATAATAGTCTCATGTGTACCCGAACCTTGATTGATAATCAGATAGTTATAATTAAGTGGTCGCATATTAAAGCGCAATATATTTTTGATTTTAATATATGGCTAAAATTTAATGTGAAATATTTGGGGTTAATATTGGGGTTCTATTGTTGAAGAATGAAATGTGAAGAAGAAAAATGAATTGAAATGAAAAGGAAGGTGAAGAAGAAACAGGGAAAAATGGTACTGAAAATGGTGGGGAAAAATATTTTGGGGTGTCGGTGGATTGGAAAACACTGTTTTTTCAGTATTTCAATATATTTTTGAAACAAATTCGGTCTGTTTCTTAGCTCTAATTCAGACATAAAAAATACATCTTATATAGTATCAACCTATCATTCAATTAATTATAGAACTGATAATCAAAACTATATAAGATGTAATAAGTTTACAAATACTAATTTTAAATTAGTTGCATTTGCAACCTTTCTAAATTCTTAGAAAATAAACTTTAGGCTCTTTTAAATGTAAACCATCTGTGTGAAGCTTCATCATTTAGTGTCAATATTCCATTTTCATATTTATAGGTACATAAAAACATATATTCTAATGTATGCGATTCCATATAACCATCATCTTTAAGGGATGATAAAAAATAATCAATACAGTATATATTATGTGTTTTATCGGCACTTACCCTTTTGAACTTAACTGTATAAGTTGCTTCAACTCTATTTAACTTATAATTATAATTTGGAATATAATATGTACCATTAAACCAATCTTCACTTAAATCAGTAGTACCATTATCCCAATAATATACAGTACCATCACTTTTAAATTCCAATATATCATCCTTCCTTACTCTGATACTCTTATCGTTACTTGTATTTACATTATATAAATAAGCCAAATCATCATCAGGGTCTTTCCCACCGTAATATATTGGCTTCCATTTACCTGTAAGAAATTTAATTTGTTCTTCAGCACTATCTTCAGGGAATTCATATTTGAATTTACCACTATACTTATATTCTTTTCCATTTAAATTTAGATTGATAGTGAAATAACTGTCATCACTTGCAAAACTCCACCAATCAGCATCAGCAGGTGCATCAAACGTTTCAGAAGAAACAATTTTATCATCATTTTTCAAATTAACGGTAATACTTGCATCAAAGGCTTCGCTTTTCACGCAATACTTCAAGAACCTATATACTTTATCTGTTTCCTTAACATCACGTATATCTGCAACACTGTTAATTATAATTTCAACATTATCATTAAACTTCAATCGCATACTTGCATACCTTTCTTCAGTTGCTAATCGGGTTGCAGGTTGGAATTCAATAATACAATCAGTACACTTTAACTTTGGGTTATCAAAGTTTACTTCTTTATCAGTTATCGCACCTGTTAATGAAGGAACTAAAGGGTTTGAACTGTTGCCATTATCATCACTACCTGTATTATCCTTAGAACAGGACACACACAACAATAACAGCATTAAAAAAAATAAATTGGTAATCTTTTTCATTTGATATAGTTTTAGTTATTGGTATTAAATATCTGTTTATTAATATATTGAATCAGTTGGTATTTCATTTTAATACGAAATAATATGATTCTGATTCTATTGTATATGTTATAAAAGAACCCAACTATACAATTATGATGTTCCTTATATACATATATAGTATGAACCTTAGCATCAATATTAAGTAAATGGAGATTAGGGCTTTTTTTCAATACAACCATTAGCATATTATCCTCTTTATCATATTCTATATATTGTATTTTACTTAATGGAAAAGCAAGAAAGTTACAATCTTCTATACACTTAATACTGTGTGTATCACAATATAAGTTCAATTTATCAGCAATAGGTTTTATTACATCATATTTTTCTTGATTGGTTTGATTGTTCAAACTCATAATAAGAAACAATTCATAAATCTGTTCATTAGCAGGTTTAATATCAATTCTAATACCATTAATATCATTCATATCAATTAAGATTAATATCAAACAAATTGTTAATTTTCATTTTTGCTTTTTCTATTTGGGAAGGTTGGGATTCTAAAAGAAGTATATCGTGCTCTCCATTCATGTACAATATATGCAGGGTGTAGTTCTTGAATAAGATATAAAGTACATCATCAATTACTGCTGTACCGAATATATTATCTAATGGTGTGGCACAACAGCAACAGCAGGATTCATCAAACTGTATTATTTCAAAGGTTAGTAAAATGTTGTGGGGTTCGCTGAAAGGGTAAACCGTGAGGTATTTCTCGTGGTTGTTTTGTTTTGTTATCTGTTGTAAGATACCCTGAATAAATTCACCTGTGTAAATTTCCATACTGATTAGGTTTTAAATTCCCTCTTTATAAAAAAGAGGTGCGGAACGAACTTAAACTGAATTCAGAAGGAAGTGGTGCTGCCCTAAGTCAACAGAATAAGTAAGCCCGCACCATATCAGCACAGGCATTACCAATTCTTCAAATTGACTTATTCATCTAAAGCACCACCTTTTTCTGAATCAATAAAGAATCGAACGCTGTAATAAATTACATTTCGTAAAGACGGATTTCTCCCCATCTTCAGTACAAAGGTAGTTATTTTTTCATTATTCTTATTTTTTTCTTCTACCTTTTTTAATCAAAATGTTTGGTTCAGGTTGTTCTTCAACAGTTTCTTCTTCAGTTGGTTCAGTTACTTCAGGATTGGTAACAGGTTCTTCCATATCATTAACTTCTTCTTCGGGGTGTTCTTGCAACCACTTCTTTAATAATCGTACACGTGTCAATAAGCAGGATGCACACGTTGATTGGCGTTCATTCTTATTATATGCTTCGTTGTATAAGTCGTATATCTTTGAACTTGAATACAAGTGAGTACGTTCCACATATTCAACTAATTCTTTTATTCTATTTCTTAAATTTTTCATTATGTATTTATTTTTCAATTTTATTTTTATTCTCAATATATAGGCAGAACCAAATGGCAAAGGCAAATAACACACCTGCTATACCATATTGTAAACTATTCAGTAATATTGCCACCGTTACCTGTAATACCCATATTAGATGAAATGTGAAGCAGGGTAAACAAGTGAATGGTTTGAAATTCAACCATTCGTATTTGTCGGCTAATCTATAATCCGTTTCAGTGAATAAATAGCCCAAATACATACCTGTTGCATTTATAGCCATTAATAATAATACATATAATATAATCATATTCAATCTTTTAATTATAGATTAATCTTTTCCTTTTTGATATAAGTTCCTGATTATCTTGTATATCCTTCTTAATGGTGCTAATGGTCTGACTGATATACTTAATTGATAGATTGGTTATATCAGATAGTTTCTTATATGAAATATGTGGCTTCAGGAACATATACATTCGGAATAGTTCAAATTGCTGCATACTATATTTGTCCGTTATATATTGGAAGGTTTCACTTAATAGTTCATCAGTCTTATTTAATATCTCTAATTCACGTTCCTTATCATCATTATCTTCAATTGGAATAATATCTAAGGTATTGAAACTATCTTCATATTCCTTATCAATTAGGTTAAGGTATATGTGATTCTGTTTTTTCTTTTCTTCTTTTATATTGTTTTGAAAATAGTTTGTAAAGTAAGCACGACAAAAATAACTCTTATAATCTTCAATATTCCCCTGTTGTTGCTGCTTGTGATATAGTTTAAAGAAGGTATCAATAAGAATATCCTCATTAAGTGTTTGTTTTCTTTTCTGTTCTTCAACCAACAAATTATAATTGTCACCAAACCAATCCTTAAATTCATCAGCTTTAATTTGGTTTTCGGGGGTGATTGGTTTGGTGGTGTTCTTCGTTATGTATTTTTTTCCTGTGTTTTGTTTTAAACTATTGCCAAGTATCATTTTTCATATCAATTAATATCTTATTAAGGTCGCCTTATCAGAAGGTAAATCATAATATATTTTGATTTTTTTCCCTGTATCTTCTAAGGTTGTTTTCTTTAATTCTTTTCTCTTAATTTCTAATTCAGAAAAATCTATTTTTTTTAAATCCCAAATCAAGAAAATATCATTTTTAAAAAAATTAATATATAATGGTCTGTGATTTTTTCTTTTCATTAAAGCATCTAATTTATATGTTTCAAGCATCCAAGTAGTAATTTCTTTCTTTGGGTCAATTAAATAATATTCACGTTCTTTGATTTCAGCCACATAAGGTACTTCTCTATTATTTATGGTTGTTGCCGTGAAATATATATCAACAGGATTTTTAGTTTCAGTTGGGTATATATATTCAGGGTTGGTTATGTGAAGATAACTTTTTAACAAATAATCAGTTACAATTTCTCTTCCTCTAGCTTCTTGTTTATCGTATCGTGTCATTTTAGTATTATATTTTAATCTATATTATTCTATTGTAATTATTACCCCTGCTTCTTTCTTTGGTACTACTTCTTCACCTGCATACAGGGGAATGAAATTCTTTGTGTCATCATCTATTAAGTAACCTTCTTTCTGCATCAAGTCAGCGATTACCTGTACAATATTAACGAAGTCCCATTTTCTCTTACTGTCCCTGAAGAAGTAGAATGAAACTTTTAATGGTAATGGCTTATTTTGAATCATCTTCTGCCATGTGGGTAATTGTTGTTTCAATAAAGGTGTTGCCCATCTTTCGTAATATTGAACTAATTTTGAAGATATTACCCTTTTGGATTTAGTTATTATTTTGCTGTTCTTCTTTGAAGGTACGTTTTGACCTATTAATCTTATCTGTTGTTTCATTATTTTTCATATAATATATTATTTAGGTTATTGAAAGTCAAGCAATAAAGGCTATAAGTACCATTATAATTATCATCAAACAGGCTTCGGTAAAAGTCAAATCATTTTTATTATCCTGTTTCTTTGTCTTTGTATCGGGTACATCATTCAAAAATGATTCCCAAGCGTTAATAAACTGCTGTTCTTTATTATTCATATTTTTTTTCTTTATATATATAAATATCGGGAACTTTTCAAAAGTGCAGGAAAAATGAAAGTTTTTTTCAAAAAAAATAAGCACCACCACCTTCACAGGCAATAGTGCTTCAAAATCGTTTAACTTAATTTTAATGTTATGAAATTTTATATTGTACCTTTATTCAATAGGCATAAAATACACTATATTCAATTCAGCCAATTCTTTTTTTATTATTTCTTTATCTTCAGCAGAAGGTTCAAATACAAGTCCGATACCAACAGTACCATCATTATTATCAGTTACCTTCAATAATATACTACCATCATAATAAGGTGATACCATATTTATATCATATATGAAATTCATTTTACCAATTAATTCAGGTGCTATATTATATTTAGCATTATTAAAATCACCTGTATTATAATTGGAAAGCCCGAAAGCTGAACATTCAATTGATAATATCAAATCTTCAATATTTGTATTTATTTGACTGCAATCCCAATTGCCAAATTCTTCATCAGAAATTGGATTTAAAAATTCTCTTGATACTTGCAGGGGTTGCCCGTTATCAAATCTTCCGATTACTACATTACCATTCACACTGCATACTTGGCTGCCACCATTCATTAATTCTTTCATTTTGTTTAATATTTAAATTGTTGATTAATATGCTGTATATCTTCTATTGAAATTTTGTTTTTTCTGCTGAAATATTCTATCCTGTTTACTGCCTTTAAATCTTTGTTTTGTTGCTTCAGGCACTTCGGTATAATCAGGTATAGCTTCTACTTCAATTGCATTATCATTAACTTCTTTAGCCTGTACAGTTATTTTTTCCTGTTGTTTCTTCTTCCATTCACGATTAGATTTCAATTGGTCTTTATATCGTTTTTTATCAAGTGGTCGAGACAACCAATCAATATCAATCTTATCAATTATATTTTTATCTAAATAAGAATTAGAAATTATGAATGGCAGCAGGTAATACACCTTCTTCATTACTGTAACACTGTTCACTGCTTTCACTTTCACAATAACATCATCATTCACTGATTCAGGTTCATCAGCATTAAGTGCTGCTTCTGTAATAATGTTAATCACGTTCTGAACTTCTTTGGATATTTTACCCTTTACTTCTGATACCCATTCAGAAGGAATTAATTCAACTTCCAAGAATCCTTTATTAATAAGGTACGGGAGAAACTTCTTAATGGTGCGTTCCTGAAGCCCATACTCTTTTGCCACCTGTTTAAGTGTTGGAACTTCATCAGTCACCTTTTTTATTTTAGTCAAAGTTTCCTTTAGAGCTACCAATACGCTCAAACAGCTTGCACTTGAATCATTAAGGATTATCTTAATTACACTTGTTTCAATACTTGTTTTCATTTTTATATGATTTTAAAATTAATATTCAATAACATTTCAAATTCTCGCTTCGCTGATACATGCGTATTATATATTATATGATTTATAAACCTGTGTATCAGTGGTTTTGTGCTACAAAGATAGGGGTTTAATTTTGGCAAAACCTAATAAAACTAATGGTTTAACTGTGAACTTAAATATATCTAAGTTAACTATTTCTTAACATCTTGTTTGTATTGAAATAATTACTACATTTGCATATTCAATAAAGGGAAGTATAAGGCTTCCGAAAAAATTGAAAGGCTATTGCAGCCGAAGTAGGAGCGCACTTAGTGTGCCCTCTTGTCGCATCTATACTGAAAATATTTTTTCGACTTATCTACTTGAATACCAATCAAATAATCCAAATAATGATTTATTAACCAAATTTATTTGGAAGTTATAAATGATGTAATTTAAAATAAATACAAATATTAACAATACAACTACTGTTGTTTGCGTATTTTATATTAAAATTCATCTATTAATTTCTTGATGTCATTTGTTAACTCGGTAGCCCAATTTAACTTTGTATTACATATTCTACCCTTTTCAACACTGTTATTTACTATATTTAACACAATTTTCCTAATCCTCACTTCATAATCTTCAGTCAGAAGAAACAGAACATAATGATTAAAGGTGTATTCTTTACTCTCTATCCGTTCAAATTTGGCGATATATACGGTGTTGGGTTGATATTGGTTGTTATTCACGAAAGAACCAATTAGGGAATAGCCACCTTTCTTAGTATCATCAATTCCTGTAATCTGTTTTACCCATACCAAGCTATCAATTGAAGAAGCAAGATGCAGGGTTCTTGCTTCGTACACAATCAAACCCTGCATATCAGACTTATTTATATACTTCATATTAATTCAGGTATTCAGGATTAACTTCAGGTTCTTGTTCTTTAAGGCACTGCATTATATATTCATATATTAGATACTGCTTCATTTCTTGAATTTCCCTATCCATTATTTGAAGGATTCCTGTACCATACTTCTTTATATAAATTGGAAGTACTTCTTTGTTGTAGTGTTCATCAACTACAACTTCTAATTCCTGTATCTTTTCACTCTTAATTATTATGTTCATTTTTTAAAATTTAAATCTTGAATTATATCAGTCAAAGTTATTTCATAATATTTATTATTAAAGAATCCCCATTTAACTGATTCAATAATATCATAATTTTCACTATCATATTCAAATAATTTGTCCCAAAATTGGTCTAAATCAATACCATATTTACTTGGATTATACATAAATGCTAAGTTACTGTTTCCTGATAAATAATGTAATTCATACTCCAATCTGAATGTGAAAGTATTTCCATTACCTCTTTGCTGTTTCTCTTTTAATTCTTCAATAATGTAATTATAAATATACTTTACCTCTTTACTATTTTTTCTTAAAATTTTCTTTTCCATTTTTTTTCTTATTTTTAGTTTAACAATAAATATTCCCAACTTTTCAAAAGTTACACGATTCAACAATATTTTTTTTATTGCTGAAGAATATAAAAGTGCAGCCTGTGCGCATCAGGCTATACATTTAATATTTATCATATAACTTAATTTTGATTGGTTGTAATTGATAGGAAGTGTATCTTTGATTTCAATTACACTGCAAATATACGTTTTTAGTTTGATATATCCAAATCATAAACGTTAATTAATGTAATTAGCAATACTTGATTAGTTAAATACAAAACCTTGTGTACCTTATTTGAGTTAATGTATTTTAATAATAAATATATCAATAGGCTTTATAAGTACTTTTCGCCCGACACTGATAAAAATTAAAGATTTAACATTTAATACAGCCTGTAAGATACACCAAAACCCAAATATACATCAGGTTTCTTATTGAAAAATCCATATCCAACCCCTGCCTGAACACCTATATTAAATCGTTTCTGCTTGATAATGGTATTGGTAATGGTTGTAATGGTGTGAATCGGGTAAATCTGTATTGTGTCAAGGCTTGCCCGATAGCCTGATATAACAGCCCTGTATGTCGAATCTTGATAAGTCTTTGATTCAATTGGAATCTGTACAGGCACTTTGATTGAATCAGTGCTGTACAGGGTATCAGTAATTACTTGGGTTATATACCTATATTGGATAACAGGTTTAGTAACGGTTACTGTATCAATCTTGGTAATGGTTATAGTATCGGTTTTAAGGCTGCTTTCAGTACTGTTTCGGTTGGAATGATAAAGGTATTGGAATGTTATTGATAAAGCCAACAACAGGCTTAAAACAGTAATTACAAGGTTCTTATTCATTAGTTCATCAGCAGTTTATCTTTTATTAGTTCATAACTGATTGGGTAATTATTTTTCATAATCCCAACCTGTTCAAGATAATATTCTTTATCAATAGTACCTTTGGAATATAACCTATTCAATTGGTTTATATAACCTTGTTCAGTCATAACATCAAAGTGTTCTTCAGTGCCGTTTTCAACAGGATTGGAATCAGTATTATTATTACTTTTGGTTATATCGGAATTGGAATCAGTTGTAACAACTGTTTCCGATTCCTTCATTAATTCATTCATTAGTTTTAATCTATCTTGGTAATCCATTTTGTTTATATTTAATTATTTATTTTAAGGCTTTTACAGCCCTGTTTATTCCAATTGGAACAATCTATTATTTTAATGTAAATTGTTTAACGAAAAGCCTTAAAACAGTATTATACGTTGGAATTATGTTATATCTTAGTGTTAACTTGCTTTTCTCATATTATAGTTAGTGTAATACTCTTTCAATTCCTTTATATCCAAGTCTGATAACTTACGAAAGTACCTACTTATTAGTTCATTTAACCTAATGTTGGAACAACCATTCTTTATTTCTTCAACAATCTTAGTGTAAAATTCTTTATTTAAAGGTTCAGCATTAACATCTACTGTTTTGTTTTCTTCAGTTGAAGTAGATGTGCTTACATCTGCTTCTGCTGAAGGTGCTACTTCTAAGTTTTTTTCATTTTCTATTATAGTATTATTATATATATTATTTTCTTTATTATTTATATTATCTAACTTGTCTATATTATCTAAAGTGGGGGTACAATTTGGACTACAATTTGTAGTCCAATTAGTAGTACATTTTGTAGTACAATCTGTATTGTTTGTATAAGTACATTTTGTACCTCTTTTCATCTTGGTAATTGGTGAATGAAATTTGATTATATCAGTGATTGAAATATTATCATATTCTTGAATCTTATTCCAATTGATTTTGAATTTATTTGATTGATGTTTCTTTCCTAACATTACTACATCAATAAAACCATTCACATATAATGATTCAATAGTTAATCTTACATCTTGGTCGTTTTTCATAAATAAAATGTTCTGTATCTCTTCAATTGGTTTAAAGAAATAATCATCTTCAAGCCTATTCTTACTATTCCAATAAGAATGTTCTTGTATTAATAATGTAAGTAATTTGAAACAGTCTGAATCCAACAAGTAGATTAAATTGGTTGGCACGGCTGTAAATTGATAAGAAATTTTTGCTGTTGATTCAACAGCAGTTGTTTTTGTAAGTTCCATAATATTTTTTGATTTTATTTTTTATTATCTTGTTGTATTTCCAATTTTAGATAATTGATGATACAGGTGAATTGGAACTTACAACAAAACTATCCACCTGTATCATTAATCCAATAACACTTTATTGAATTTCAACTATCAAGGTCAAAGGCTTGCAACTCCCTAACCTTTATATAAATAAATATCTGATTAGCTTCAAAAGTAAATAAATATGTGAAAATAAATCATCTATTTTAGCAAATATACGACTTAGGAAACAAACTTACCACTTTTTCATTACCAATTT